>JAHWFP010084853.1:0-44147 GCA_023313725.1 Lithobius niger
ATCCGATAGACTCCCTTCATCTTTGGCAGCACCTCTAGAATGGCATCAATCTCAACTTCTTTTCTGCTCTCCCAGTTCAGGCTGTCCTTTGACAAGCAGTGATTTTAGGGTTTTTTTTTTTTCATTTTTCATGATGGCTTGGATCCCCACCTGTTTCACAATATTTTGGATCTTCTTGCTCATTCCTTTAATATAGGGTAGGCCTATTCTCTTTGGCTGCGCTTCCTTCTCTTCTGCCTGCCTTGATGCACTGGCAATCGGTGTACTCTGCAGGATGGACCTCTCATCGAAAGCCCTGCCGATGGCAATGACCCACTTTACGAGTGTGTTACGAGTCCTGGTGGATAACCTCTTTTTATAAATCTCCCCTTCATTCCCTTCAAAAAGAGATGGTAAAGCGGGCCATCGGCAGGGCTTCTGATGAGAGGTCCAGCCTTTAGAGTACACCGATCGCCAGTGCATCAAAGCAGGCAGAAGAGAAGGAACCACAGACAAAGAGAATAGGCCTATCCTCTGTAAAAAGGATGAGCGAGAAGATCCAGAAGATTGTGAAACAGATGGGGGATCCAAGCCTTCCATGAGAAATGAAGAAAGCCTAAAATCGCTGCTTGTCGATGGACAGCCTGGACTGGGAGAGCAGAAAAGAAGTGAGGCCCCATCCCTTAAGGATCAACGAGGAAGGAAAGAAGTTGAGATTGACGCCATTCTGGAGGTGCTGCTGCAGACAAGGGAGGGAGTCTTATCGGGTGCCATGCACTGACTGTGATGCTGTTTATGTAGGAGAAACCCTGAAAAGAATTACAATCCACATCAAACAACACGTGGGGGATGTGGAAAATAAGGAAGAGAAGAGCATCGCGGCCTATTGTATGAAAACTGAACATTTGATTGCTTCGGAACACACGCACACAAGAAGCCTTGAATCACTGACGATCCAACATCACACTAAAAGTAACGTTGTTCTGATGAATATTCAGGGCCCATTAAACCCGAATATCCAGTTTCTGTTGTGGAAATATTATGGAGACACTTACCGCTACGTCAAAAGGAAAGAGAACAACCTGACAATTACAGAAGGCTACGCCTGGTGCCGAATTCAAATCTGGGAGACTGCAGCGATGTAATGAGTGAGCAGCAGGAAAAACTTGAGTTTTCCAAAAGCCCGCCAAAGACGGATGACAGTGAGGCGAAGAGTCGGTTGAAAAATTGCATGACACTGGCTTGACGAGTGAAGTGACAGTTGAAGTGAAATTGAGTGTCCTTTTTTTGTGATCCTCAGACACCAAATTGTAACCTGTAAAGGTAGGTTAATAACATAATGAATGAACTACAGTAGTATTTTTCAGTTTCATATTGGGGAATGATCATATTTAAAAGAAAATCTACAATAATACCTTCTTAACATTACCCAATCCCATCACACCATCCTATGGTGCTGCATATCTGCAATGTAAACAAGCAGGAGTGAGTGCAATTGTGTTGAGTGAAAGATCATGTAGAAGTGAATTTTCATTGTAGATAAAATACAGCTGAAAATATTGGCCTACCGGATTTATACAAACTTATCAAAAGAAAAATACAGACTTGTAAGGAGATATCGATACTGAACCGGAGTGGTTGCCGATACTTGTGGCATCAGTCTCTATAACTTAGGAACTGTTCAAGATTGATGACATGCAGTTCGCGGAGTTTTGCTCAGGAAATCACCGAATATCTTCCTAGCTGTTTTAACTGCTGGTTACTATTTAACAATTTTTATTTTAAAAACTATCGGACTTTTGAAGAACACACCGTTGATGAAAAATTGTGGATACAATATTGGATATATAACTGTCGGTACCGGTATCGGCATTTTTTAAAGCTGGATCGTTATCGAATCGGTGAAGTCTTACTGATTTGATCTAATACCGATCGTTGATTCCTTTCGCAGTCTTCGTTGCCAACATGAAACCCAACTTAGACGTCATAGTCTGCTATCGTGTGGATAATTTTGTCAGCACACACGTAAAAAAGTTATGAGAAATGCGTAATAGTGAAAAGTTTTTTCTGTAATTTGTAGAAGTAGAATCCCAATTATTCCCAGTTGGAAGTGAAACATGCTACCATAGCAAATTTTTGTTAGTTCCTTTTTGAAAGAAATGAACATACCTTGTCTTACAAGGGACTGCCTGATAAAAATTATTCTTGATGCTTTTTAAAATCTGTCATTTGAATGCAGATTTAATGGTTGTAGAAATCAACGTGTCACACTTCAGCAACTAGTTTCGACATCTATATTTTATCACTGTATTTATCCATCAATGAAAGTTATTAAAACAAGGACAGTGCAATAGAAACCACTATAGGCCAAAAAATTATAAAGTGCTTTATTAAAGTGTTCAACAGAAAAATACAACACAAAATAATGAACTATACGTCACATGCAGGTTCGAAAGTTGTTATTACAAGTTTCGAAAATACCAAACTATTTGATAAATTTGATATGTACCAGAAAAATCTCAAGACTGTGCAAGATTTTATATTTTTTTTTCAAAACTGAATGAAGACATTTCGTTTGGCAAAGGCTATGAACACCCAGTTTCCTGTTTGTAGTTGAGAAATTATGCGATATTCAAGTTAGATTAGCACTTGTTTAAGGGTTAACTACTAATAGAAAATAATGCCAGCCAAACGGATAAAAAATAATAAAAAAATTAAAGTTTTTTTTTATCAAATTTGAAAAGTTTTAGCCACTTACAAAAAAAAAATTGATTCTCTGGCCACAGCAGACTATCCTATTCACTGAAATACAGGCAAGTTTAAAGAAAGCCAACTGCATTGAACTTGTGTTGATTTGCAACAGCAGCCTCAACATGCTTTATTTTAAGATCTTTCAAAGCCACATGCACAAAATTTGTGAATACTATTTAAAAGTGTCAAAACTTCTAAAGTTACTACAAAACAATAGTTGATGTAGAATACAAGCAGCGCAACAAAAAATATCTGCATAAACTTGAAAGACCGACAAGTAAATTTAAAATTATTATTCAAAAATTTTGCATCTGAAATCAGCCTGTAGTATACGAGAACCGCAGGACACCTTCATTACGTACCTAGGCTGCACACAAAGCTTTAATTTGACGGTTGTAACGCAATACACCAGGAGCTGCAAGTATTTTTAAAATGTGGCGAGTTTCTAGACCAGTTTGTTAACCACAGAATGCTCTTACTGCATGGACATGAAAATAGAAATTGTTCAGTAAATTCCAGTCCAGATCTTTGTAGTGGTTATTCCAGAAGCAATAAAAAATGTACAAAACTAAGCCCGAAAACCAATATTTTTTTTCTAGTGGCCATAAAAAAAATTATTTACATATTTCTACATGTTTCCGAGACACAAGTGAAGATATCGAAAAATACAAGACGGCCCAAAAGCAGTTAGTTAGCCACAGTTACTGTGCTAGAAGCATTGTTTACATCACAGACTGACGGTAATTAGTATACAACAACGTGTGACAAACGCTCAAGTACAATTTATTAAACTTCGTACTATCATCTGCTCTCGCAGTCATATCCCAATCGGCCAATTGAATGTTGCTATCCCCTTCCAAGTTTAACGCCATTCATTCCATTTCCTAAAATGTTCAGTATGGCCAGGACGGCACTAGTTAATTCCCAACCAATAGAATGATGTATTTCTTAAACCAGTGGTTTATTAATCTGTCGAATTTTGAAATCAAGAAGGGTTAAATACACCAGTAAACAAATGCAGTTTTTTTTAACAATATTATCATTCCGAGGTTCCTATTATTTAATTGCATTAAAGCATATGCTTAAACCAATGCTTTTGGACCAACCTGTAAAGTACTGCATCAAGAAATATATACCGCAAGCGATGATACATCGAAGCCAACCTTCACCAATGTCGGTCGCCACTCGCCAAACGGCGAGGAAAATTCAGCAGTTGGCGACTTGGTTTTTAGAGCCACTCGCCAAAATGACGACTGATTAACAAACTCTGATGCTTAAATAGTCATATCTCGGGAACCGTATTAGCTAGAAACAAGCGGTTTGCGGCGTTGCGTGCAGAATTACAAGGGCTCTCCAACCAAGTGTGCAACAATGTCGCTAACCACTTTAGTTGATTGGAGAATTAGATTAATGCAAACAATATTTAAGCATTAAGTAGTAGCACAACTGCTAAAATTGTTTCTACATGGCGACGAGGTAATGGACAATGGCGAGTGCATTTTAATGTCTACCGGCCAAATGGCGAGGGCCACACAATTCACATTCGTGAAGGTTGATCGAAGCCAAAGCCAATTATTTTATGCATGTAGGGAGTGAAGGAGAAATGGTTAGGAATTGGTAGGGAGCTTGAGCACGACACAAAGCAACTTTACGCTCATTTTACGCACACCACACAGTCATACGACACCACTTCTATTTTACGATAAGACTAAGCCAACTACACGAGTATTGGTGTATATCATACATTCAGAAATATTCACTGCCACTCGTAACTAGTCGTTAACTTGACAAACTTTCGAAGAGGTAGGGCAGGTAACATGTTACCTTAGAAAATTCTTAAGTCAACACAGAAAGGAGGTGGGGGGGGTCTATTTTTTTTTGTCCAAAAAGAACTCTCCCACCCCTTTCTCTCTCACCTTTGTAAATGCACTTTTTCTATATGCTTTACTAGTTAATTTGAAAGCCACACATTATTTACCCCAAATCGAGGCAGGCATGATGTAATGCCATCGTTTAGTGAATAATTCCAGCTCCCTCTGAAGAACTGGGATTTTTCATATTAAGGTTGAAGGAGCTTCCCAACACCCAAATCATTTGCATAATGATTGTTAGAATCTTTCATCCCGACGTCGGTGTCCTCCACTTAAAGGTTCCCTCTTGCTAAGGCCGTAACTTAAAAAAAAATTGGCTACTGGTTTCCTTCATGTAAAGACCATAGCTGTCTATTATATTTTCCCTTTCTGGTTTGAAGAGGCGATGTTTCGCAAGAGACCACACCAGGAGGCGTAAACAAATACTTTTTATATGTATAAGTAGCTGTTTATACAAATAAGTGACCGACACTTGTGAAAAACGTAGACGAAATGCTTTGCATGTTAATCTCGATTGGAAGCAAATCCAAACACTATAGCAAAAATTCTAGTCTAAGGCCTACATTTAAACCTTATTACTGTATTTTTCTCAGCACAGAAACTAAACTGTATAGCTAGCAAGCAATGGCAAGTATTAAGTCGTAACTACCAATAGCATTCACTAGGAAATATGTTGCCAGATCATCAGAAACTTGCTTACTTCAACCAAAATAACTAGAACTTCCCAGTCACCAGAGTAACCCTAACTTAAATGGGGGGACACCGAACCGGAACTAAAACTTGCACGATCATTTTCCACCGATAATCAGGAAACGAGCAAGATTGCGCTATATGTTTAAACACACCAGAGAACTATATTTACGATACCTTTTATCACTTTAATATCCTACATATAAATTCCATCGATATAATACTTCCAACACAACAACCATGTCATGGTTAAAGAATTCATTTTAAAATTCTCTTATCAGACTGGACTCCGCCAGCCTGCTCCATTGTTTACCAGAAATACCCATTAGTCCCGTTATTTCTCGTACCTCCTGTTGGGCGAGGCTACATTAAAAAAAAACGAGTAAGAGAGCAAGGAAACTGAAATAAATCGAATGTAACTTTTGAGTTTCAACTTCCGTAACGATTCAAGTCAACGGCAATTGTTTACATGTGAGCCATTAATGGGGAAAAAAAGAACCTATTCTAGCCTGAAACTATGCACTCTGTCCAGTTTTTATGACATTTTGTTGTGAATAAACTTGTATCGCACTTTGAAAAAAGTTCAACATGTAGGCTTTCCTGTGTGTTGAACGTGGCGACATTTCTAGGCACCATTTCTTAGAGCTTACTGTACAATAAACGAAAGCCCTGCTACCTGAACCCTTACAACGTTTTGAGTACTACTATGAGCAACAATCCGGTCTTGACCATCCTCGCTATAAACCACTAGAAATGTAAAATCGTTGCTGCAATTCGTTTTGTGTTTAGTTTCACCTCCTGAACATGACTTGTGTTTTGTTGCAAGTGCAACAAAATACAGTGAGACAGTTGGTGTTAAGTCTTAGTTTTATTTTTGCTTCGTGTCAAGGAAAATAGAGGTTACAGACAAACGAAACCATCTATGTAACATAATGGATGCAGTTCGAGTCCATACTGGGATGGGCAATATTTATAGCGGTGTACTACCCTTACTACTCTATGTTATCACAATGCTTTCCGTACACGATTCTTGTTGGCAATTATGTCAACATGATGTCGGCATGAGAAATGGCTAACTGCTACATCCCAACAGGATCGTTGAATTGTTAAAATTAACAAGCCTAGCCTAGAGTTTTTAAAGAAAAATTGTCTATTACGTAAATGCAGTATAAACAAATAATTTGTGCAATAATATCTTCATGTATCGTAAATATCATGATAATTGCATGGTCAATATTTAATTAAAGCCCAACAAAGCATAACGATGATCGGAATAGATTTAAAACGCTAGATGCAATCTAGTGGTAGCTAGCTGCCTGCATTCTCATTGAACCCTTCCACAAGAAATGCATACCTTGCCGCAAAACTCTGTAGGCTAGCCTAACCGATTTAACCATTTTGTGATATTCGCACTCTTTGCTATGGAAAATTTGAACAGCGTCTTTAGAGGATGGGAATGTATGCCGTTCACTGCAACCGAACATAAAAATGTAAGATCTCAAAAGGTTTTCCAGCATATATCTCAAAATTTACAAATAAAAAAATTCAGATCAGTAACCATGCTTTATTTCTTTTAAATCAAATTTTTTGGGGCCCCAAAAATATAGGAATTGAGTTAAAAGCCAATTTAATATCTTTATCAATTGGATTCATTGTCTGCAAATTAATGATGCCACATACGACAGCGCTACTGTTTGCAGGCCTAGTTACGATACAACGTGCATTTACCTTCGAATATTTACCTATACCAGTTACTACTTTGTAAGTTAAACCATTTACGTGAAATTCACAAGCAGTTAATGACAGATTGAACAACAAGACAAGCCAGCATACACACAGATGCACGCTGTCATTTAACAGAAAGTACGCTAAAATGTTCTGACGTTGACAAACTTTACAATAAGCCTGTAAAACGAATCGATGCACGACGAAGCTGTGTTCGTAGTCACACCAACCCGAATTGAGGGAAAGCGTGACAACAAGTTTGATAAATTGAGAAAATCCAGAACTGACTTCACCCCGCGAACAATCAACGCTTTTATTAAACCACTGTTTATTCAGAGCACTTTTTGTGTTGAAGTGAAGTAGACCTAATCACGACTTCAAGTTTTTTGTTGTTAATATTACTAAGAAAGTCAACACAGGATTAAAAACAAAACAAGCTTAAATCTTGCGATACGGTACAGAATTGAATCAACGACAATCAAGCACAGATTGCCATAGAAGCAATACACAAACTATTGTACAGGCATTTGGCAGATCAGGGCCCATGACAGAAAAATCAATTACAAACTGGCTTAGATCGTCTTTTTTATTAGGTATAGCATAAAATTACTTAAGTCTAAAACTGAATATACTACAAGTAAAATAGTAAAAAAAATTGTAAACGCATTACTGTACTTTGGAAAATTTATTTAAGACATCGTTCACCCTAAACTCGATGAAATATGTCAAATACTGCTTAACTGTTAACAACGTAAAACTTGAAATATTGGCTTAAATTTACACTAAAAGCTTAGGACATCACACAGTATTACAGGGCGACCAGACTAAAAATAATAAAAATAGACGATAATAAGAATGTACAAAGACAATCACAACTGTTGTAACTTGGTCGGAGACTATCAAGCATACTGTAACCTAACCTGAACAGCCAGTGGAACGCTCATAATTGTTCAAACTACGAAGCCTTTTTGAAACGGGGATGACGTACACAATACGAGACACTGGAAATATGTGATGCTTTTTAATTGGTTTGTTGTAGTCACACAGAAATCACCCGAGTTCTTACTGGACGCAGCAAACCAATTTAAAAACCTCAGACCTTAATAATCAACAATAAATAAGCTTGCAGTTAAAAAAAAACAAAAAAAAAACAGTTCTATACAGGACTGAAACCAACTCTTTACTGCGTCACACTACTGGCACATCACAAAATTTAACACACAGCTCATAATCACATCTAGTGCTTAGATGAGAAGGGCTTGGCTTAACTAAAAAGTGTGTTGTGCAACACGTTGATCACCCTGTTAAACAATTACGGATAAAAACGCTATTACACTACAAGAGTAAAGGAGAAAATTATAATTTACATGTATTGGATCAGCCAGTGGCCAGTAAACAACTTTTTTTTTGGCAGCCTCTTTTCTATATCTACACAGATGCGCTCTCTACCATATTTACGATATTGTAGCCAACACAAAAAATTGTCAAAGTTACGTTAAATACAAAAATTACAATGCAGGTAGGCCTAGCCAGCACAAATGTTAACTACGTAGTTTTTTGCCCGCACTATTCTAAATGTGATTTTGCATCTAAACGTAATTTTTGTAATGTAACTAGTAATGCCAGCAAAACAAGAATAAAAACCTTTTTTTCCCCAAAGGTAGTGCCTATAGAATCAACGGCTGAATGCTAGGACCCACAAATTAAATTTGGTCTAAAAATTTCAGCCTGTAAGCTTAAATTTAACTGAATTTTATCGTACTGGCAACAATTACACAAATTTAAAATCTCACTAAGAAATGCAGTCTTTAGCCGGCTGCTGGCCGGTACCAATTTTCACCTAGGCTATGTACATCATACATAAACATAGCGTAGCTATTATTCTGAAAATGTATTGAACATGGAAAGATCCTCGAATGATGCCGTTCCCGATTGGTCAAGCATTTGCAGCATGTCCGTGAGCTCCTGCTGCTGGCCAGGCTGTCCAGCTGTCGGTCCTGTTTGATTGTTCGCATTTGAACCGCCCGCCTCAGTGGGTTGGTTTCCCCCTTGCCATTGTCCCCACATTCCCGAGCCAGATGGAGTCGTATTGGCTGGGTGGCCATACGAGCTACCTTGGCTCGGAGACACATGGCTTCTTGAAGCTCCGGACGAGCCTAGCTGCGTGTAAGTAGGAGCGCCAGGTGAGCGGGCGGGACTCTGACTGTATGAACTGTACGATTCAGCGCTCTGCACTTGTCGCGACCATCCTTGAGCTGAATTCGGGCTGGATGCAGGTTTGCTAATGCGAGATAAGACGCCTGCGGATGGGGTCTGTGGCACGCTTCCTAATCCTACATTCACAGCGGGTGACGTTCCTGCGGTAGGGCTGGAGTACGAAATGGGAGAGTGGGTCGACTCGAAACTACCGAAGACATTTTGTGCAGAACTTGAGCGCCCTTGGGAAGACTGAATGTGGCTTGGTATCATGTGAGGTGGAAACATTTCAGATCTGGGAATGGAATAGTCAATACCTTCAGGTTTGGGTTGAATTACCAGCCCCTGTCCGTACTGGCTCAAAGCTGGGGTGGAATCGCTACTAGTATGGTCGGGACTCGACGCAGACGTACTTTGATGTTGAATGTTCTTTGCAGAAGTATTTGTGCACACGATGTACTCGACGTCGTCAGTGTATGGGTTGAGGAATGCAAAAGCGCTTGTCCGAAGCCACACCCAATCACGGTTCTTAGCACGGATGTGGTACATCACAGACATCACCTGCCCCTTTAGTTTCAAAACCTGTTCGAAGCTGTCCTTCATGTGGGTGAGATCCTCAGCATGAATGAAATCAAAACACGACTTACCCAGCAACTCTTGCGGTTGATAGCCGAGCAAATTCGACACCCGCTGGTCCACGAACGTAAACTTGCCATCAGTAGCATGGCGGGATATGAATTCAGATGCGTTGTTGGAACCAATGAGATCGTTGGTGTTGGGCGTACTGGTTACCTGAAGGCGACCGATAGCAACAAGACAATAGTGACTGGTCCCGTGGGGTTCATCGGCATCCGTCCTCTCAATCTGCACACCCGATGGGGGCCAGTTCTTTATGTATCCCGTACAGTGAACAACGGCGTAGTTGTTGCCGTCGGTCGACGGGCCGAGGCTGTTGCGTTGACGCAGTCGGTTGAGATGCCCTGCAGTCATGTTGTCCGGTTGTACGGCGCCTATCTTGAGGCGGCAAATGAATCCACGTCTCGAGCCCATGCACAGTCTCATCGCAGACTGGTGCCCCTCTTTTTTCACGGTACCGGTCTTCAAATCGAGAATCCTCCCGGTGTTGGCCGGTTCTTGGGTCGAAAGCTGCTCCCTCACTTTTTCCACATCCTCTGGGTGAATATGATCGTACACACAGGCACCAAACCAGTCGGCCTGAGACTGATTCAAAACCGGTGTCAGGGAATCCGACACATAGATCACCCTCCCTGTATCACACGCAATGACAAACAAAAACCCATCTGCAGCTTCTAAAATAAGATGTTTCAACTCTTGGTCAGTCAAAAATGAAGGTTTGTAAGTCCCGTCAGCGCTAGTGTTACCAGCTCCCCTTAGCGATTTCATGTGAGCCACAGCCATACGCAAAATAGTAAGTTTATCTGGCTTTCGAGCCAGCGCGCTGCATGTAGGCACCATATCGGAAAGCTCCGTAATATAAGCAGTCATCTTATTTCTACGTCTCCTCTCAATCTCGCTGTGGTTTTCCCTAGCAAATCTCTCCTTCCCTTGAACAGCCTCTTCGTCCAATCGGGAGTATTTACTCCCTTGGCTATCTTCGTCGTCCGACCCTATTGTCCCCGATTTTCGTTTCTTGTTTAGATTTGTTAGAGAATCACCACCTGCCGCGGATTGAGTACCTGCACCTCCAGCTGCAGACGCCATTCCTTCCTACGTCGTTTCTTCAACTGCTTGCAATATTTAGCACTCTTAATTTACCCTGCAACTTGGTTACAGATTAGGTTGGGCACAGCTTACGTGTTTTCAGATACCCTGCAGCCCATCGAAACCATGACAACGTCAGAGCGGGTCGCGACAGATCCGAATCACGGTGCGCGAAGAGGGCCAGGCGAAAACAATCGATCGTCCTGCGAGCACCAAAAGCATGGAAATGTCTGGAGCTAACATTATAGCAGGGTTCCCACCAAAATACTGAAATCAATTTCCCCGAGTTTTCCAGGTTTTCCAGAGTAGATGAAGTTATTTTCCAGGCTATTCACCGTAATTTTAGGAAGGAATTGTTTTCACACATTTTACCAGTTTTGTGTTACAACGGCTGAAGCATTTAAATGGGAAATACATTATTTAAATTCTTAATTTTTTCCTGTAGTTTTCCTGTTTTTTTTTGTAAAAAAAAACAAGTTTTCTAGGTTGGTGGAAACCCTGTAAAAAATGTCGGGATAACAAGTCCGTATTGCTGCTGCGTCACTCAATACCTTCCGAAATTATCAATCCAAACTCGAAAACTTGCGATGGTTGGAGACAATTTGGCTCCACACTAAACACTGTTACCAGGGCCGTAGCCAGGAATTTTTTTTATACCCCCACACCAGAATTAAAATGAAGCACCTGCCGCCCCTCACCCCCCCCCCCCTTCCCCACAAACAAAAAATCCAATCCCCAATGAATATTTTTTTCCTGGTTGCGAATGAGTTTTTCTGAAAAAAATTTTTTCGACGTGCATATTACTATGAAACCTAGACTTAGGAATTAGTTTAAGTCTGTGCGACTCATCTATGAGGATGGCATTTTGTGGCAATTCGGAGTATTTTTTTTTTTAAACCGTTAAGAAAAGTAATGTGTTTTTTCTTCTCTGATTTACTGGGTTTAAAAGCAAATCAATAAACAAATCGTTTTAACGCAGTATTCCACATTTTTTTTATTACCAATCAGCGTTTTTTTTGTAGGTTACCGTTTCCGTGTTTCAACAATATAACTCGGCTCCTGAAGCAGACTTAAAAAAATAAACTATAGTCATTTTCATGTTTGGCGTGAAACTTTAATGAAATTATAAATATGTATGATTAACTCATTTCAAACTGTACGCTTTTTTCAGAAACAAGCTTATTTTTATTTCGATTACCAACAAAATGACTATAATCTCAGGCCGCGTTGCTTTAGATTTTTCTTTGTTTGGAATTTTACGATTTTTTACAGAATTAGGAGAGCATGATCTTTCATTTGAAATCTTTACCACCTTTTTACGCAGTTGTCTGGAAATAATCTAAAGTTTGTAAATAAATCTCAATATCGTAGTCCGCTATGAAATAATGAAGGCCTCGTCACGCTCCTCGACTGAAGAAAACCCCCGCACGTGCGGGGGCTGCGGGGGTTCTGGCTACGGCCCTGACTGTTACTGTGTACTTATGGCTTACCCATAAAATCGTTGGCAAACGTGCGTATGCAATTATATAAAAAAAAAAGAAGTTACTTAACGAAGAACACTGAGGAGCCAACATTGTGAACTGCTATGGATGACAAGAGACCAGCAATGATGAGTAAAAATTTACGTGTCACCACGAGCTACAGTAGCTGATGAACGAGCCCCTTGTTCATTTTTTCCTGCTATTACAAAGGTTTCCAACTCTACAATAAACAGTCTATGTTAAATGCTCCTGACTGTTTTGAAGTTTACTGCACTTTGAGCTCGGAGAAAAATATTTTAAAATATTATTTTTATGTGTCGAAGTGCTCGATGTTGAAAATTGTAATTTTTTTTTAAACATACGTAGGCCTAACGTATGCCTAGTAAATGTTTGTGATGGGCAAAAATAATGGAGGGGGGGGGGGTCTAATGAAGCCTTTTTTCGAAGATTTTTTGCCTTATCAAAATTGTTCTCCTCATTCAACAAAAGTCCGTTGTGTCTTTATCGAATCCTTTGTTATCTTTTTTATATTGTTGAGTGTTCTTTTTTTTTTTTGGTTGTAACTATTTTATTGATTTTTTTTACAGTAAAACCATTTTTCAATAACTATACATTTTTGGCAATGGTAAACGTAGTTTGAAGATCGGGCTTGCTGGCCAGGCGGCGCGTCGGCATAATATCGTGCCATATTGATTAAACGCGTGCTCGTTTGGCTGTGCAACCAGTAGCAACTAGGAGCACAGAAGTTGCGTCACTTTTTATTATGCAGATAAGATCGACAATTGTTAGTCAGTCCTGAATTTATATTACCAAAACACGTTGTAGAATAATTTAAGATAAACTTTACCTGAGAAAATGTCCGTTTTCATTTTATAGTATTTGTGTTGTGACGTCATCGCGACAGGCTAATCGGGCAGCACCAAAACAGCGAGCCAAGCCTGCTGATTCTGCACTGCAGCGATCCACTGCCCACATCAACATCAACTGGAAACAAAATGGCGCCGTCCTCCGCGAAATTAACCTTGATGTTAGTTTCGTACACGACCGTCAGACGGCGAAACCAGCCAAGTTTAGCGATTTCAACACTGGATAGCACCATTTAGAACCGTACACGTCTGTGTAGCATCCTAGAAAAACGACTTCGTACCGGCCAAGCCGCCTTACTTTTCTGAAAAACTACAACATGGAAAGTCAGAAAGGCTCAGTAGGCTTTTTGGTATTTAACTGACCGACAATAAGTCGGCCATTGACGCATAAAGATGGATAGCTAAACAGCCACGACTGGTTGCGCATGGAGCTATCTACAAACATTCACATGGCGAGGTAAGCATGCTTATCTGCCACCTGTAAGCTTGAACAAACTTGTCGAACGTCGCACGATTTCCTTGCCAGTGACGTCTTGTCGCTACCGGAGTCGTTCAGCCAAATCCGGCGTAGCTACGGTCCAAAGACCAAGTCTCATTGAAGCGGAAAAATACAGATCAACTTCAGTTGACGGTGGAACTTTCGTAGGAACAGCACACATACACACACACAAACTTTCGACCAAAAATGTCTTCGACAGGAGGGATTGACACAAACTGTATGACCATTACGAGATTCGTTTTGGCCGAACAACGAAAAGTTCCTGGCGCAACTGGAGATCTGACTCAACTTCTCAACTGTTTGATGACTGCTATCAAGGCTGTTTCGATGGCAGTTAGGAAAGCTGGCATTGCTAAATTGTAAGTATGGAAATTATTGGTGGGAGGAGGGGGTGATTAAAAAATAGAAAGTAGCCTTAGCAGCCTTTACAATCTATTGCTTGCTAGCGTTGGAATTGGTCAAGGTATTTAGCTAACCCACTTAATGAAGGTAACTTTACAAATTGAGGGAAAATGTCAGTTATTAAAATATTGCTAGAATAAATAACCGACTGCTGTGAGGTATAATTTTTTCTGTTATTAAGAATTTTTAAACTGAAAAAAAAATGTTCAGAAGTGAACACAAAATGCAAGATAAGGCGTAAGTACCCAATGCAAAGCATAGCCAAGGCTGGCAATTGGGAAGGGGGGGGGGGGCGGATTCGTATCGGCCCAAAGAATTTTGACTTGAAGTTAGTTAATTGCCTTAGCCGACCAAGCGCCGTTGTCTTCTCTTTCTTTATTTTTTAAAAAAGATTAAAAAAAAAATATACTTTTTTGGCCTCTAGCCAAAAAACAGAAACCCCTACCCACCACCCTGCCCCAAGGCACTCAGTTTGTACCATGCCTTTGTAATCCTTTCTTAGCCTCCTTCAATAATTGCTGCCTAGCAAACACTTTTGCTCGCTTGGCTGAAGTGGTGTAGTGGCTATATTGTATTCCTACGATGGATGCATGACCATAGCCAGAAATTTTTTTTTTTACGCACAGCAGAGACCAACCATGCCAAGTGTTACTGAAGAAAGCAGTTACTAGAGTACAGAATACGCAGCTAACCACAGCGCATTAAACTAAGTTTTCTTTTTTTTTTCCACTGAGCTTTCAACTTTTTACAGCAAAGAATCTGACCATTTTACTTTGAGTTCTAGAAATATCGAGGCCTCTGTGAAAACATTGTTCTGGCCACGGCCCTACTAGGATATCAGCAATTCACCACTGTAATCACCGTGGTTTATCTGTGTTCATGGTGTTAGTTTTCGGCACATACTCTCAATGCCTATATGTAAAATTCTCATTGTGATGCTAGAGGTCAAACACTTGGACCGTCGCAAGTTGAAGTATGCGTAGTATGCGTTTGGGTACTAATTAGTATTATTAGACTCGGTATTACTAGGCTACTCGGCTTTACCGCAGCACGTCAGACAGGGTTGCTAGAATTTATATCAAAATGACTTCGGCTAATCAATGATTAAAAATCCTCAATAAAAAAACCTGATTTGAATAATTAAAAAGACTAAATGAAACTGATGCAGTAGGCTACGTAACTCAATATACATTGAAGAAAAATTAAATGTCTAACAAAGTTGAAATGTGGGGAGATTTTGCCTCCACTGAACGGGTTTCATCGAAAGGAGCTTACAGCATTACAAGTCGGACCATGCCTTAGGCTAGCTCGTGGAGATGAGATTGAGGTTTTGGAAAGAACCGTGTAACACACTTCATAATTTGGATTGGTGCAATCAAAACTAAATTAGGCCCTATTACCTATTCTGTGTAAAGCCATGATGGAACTTATACGGCAGTGCAGTGCCCCCCGAGATGGCAGGGGCAACCTTTAGTAAAAATGCATAATAAGTTTTAGGGATTTTTTTTTTTCTGGGTGCATTTATTTTTCTCACTTTTTACCCTTTCTTAGCCTTTTTTGCCCTTATCGTTCCTTTTTTTTTTGCTCTTTAGGCCCTTTCTAAGGGATCGCCACACCAGTAAATTTCGCACAAAAAATGTTTTTTTTTTTACAAAAAGGGCATGGGCACCGCCCCCGTTGCCCCCCTTCTTTATGCCACTGAGGCAGTGAATGACATAGGTATCTAATGCATCATGTATGAAAAGCCTGTAGCCTAGGCAAATTAGCAACCTTAGCAAGGGTTTAGGATTAGCAATTTTAGTATGCTGCTTAACTAAACCCTTATTATTCCTTAACTATGAGGTTTTTTGTACATTCAGCTTAATTCATTAGTTTTCTTTTCCTACAGCTTAAATCATTTGAACAAAAAAATTAATTTGTCCTGAATAATGCTGATTTAGCTTAGCCTATTCCAAAAAAAAATCAATGATTTTAAGTAAATGAATAGATTTCTTTGTAGTAGGCTATTTTTCCCAACAAAAAAAAATAAACATCCTGATTTATTGCAACCTGCACACCGTAAACATGTGTATACTTCGTGAACTCCAAAAGGCTACACAATTTTTATTTGGTTAACAGTTGATGTTTGTAATGTTTCAAGGCCACTTTATCTTAGGTCTATATAAGCTTGATTTCAAGCAGAGATAAGGTTGAGTTTTCAAGATAAGCGAAACAGCGTGTTAAAAAAAACATGAGGTTATGGGACGATTAATAAACTGCTTAAGAGTTTGCGTGGGATCGACAACTGTGGAGAAATGCGGTGACGAGAGCATGGTTTCATTTCGTCCACAAGTCTTAAAGTGGTAGATGGCGGTTTACGTTACGTATACTTTACCACCTTTATTTCTCCTTTAAGAGTTCCATGATGTGGATCCAGAATGCAGTTTCATACTTTCCCAGGCGAAATGAATGTCAACATCGTTATTCGGTCCAAGAAAGTAGTAAGGTGTTCATTTTACTTGAAACACACATTGCTTAGAATAATGAGTTAAATAAAGGCTTGTTAGTGCATACATTTATTTTTACTGAAAACCTGATCTCTCTCTTCTGCACTAGGTCGCTACATTTAGACATAGTATAGGCTAACTAGCTAATGAACGGGGATAGTTCCTAATATTTACTTCATTGTAAAGTGTATTTCTAGTGAAAAACGTTGGTGCGGCAGGTGCTGAGAACCAATTTTTTTTTGTTAATGGTGTAAAAGGCAAACTCAAAAACGTTGAAGCCTCATCAGGGCCTAATTCAATAGGCTAGGGCATCGTTCTTGGCAATAGTGTATTCTTTAATGATGAATGGCAGAGAAAAGAGCGAAGGTTGTAAAAAAGGTTGTAGCAACTTGGTGGCAGCTTTTTTTTGTTCTGATGTCACTACTTTGATTGGCTGAAAGTTGGTGGATTCTTTTACCCTTGTGGGTTTTGTTTCAGATATCACTTCTTTTGGTTGTTTATTTTGTTACATTTTTTTATTTTTGCCAATGCCTAGTTAACGGTTTAATTGTTTTTATTTCGAGCTTGAGTTTTTTTCTGATTTTTTTCTGTGCATTTTTGTTAACTGAATTTGTGCTCAATTGCCTGTTGTTTTGCTTTTTTTTAATAATTAAAAGTACTTCTCAAATGTGTACATCCGTGAATAAGAACGGAGATAGGCCTACTATTTTTTTAAGTTTTGCTGGAGTGAGAACTTCAATCATTTAAATTGAAGCGTTTGCTGATTTGTATTCAACCATCAACAAAAAATAGCACGAACATTTTATCGACAAAATGGTCATATTGCCGTTTATTTCTGATAGTCCGTTTGCATTGTTACTCTTAACTAATAAAGACTGGTGGTTATTTTGTCACCGGTGGCATTTTCCCGTACAGAAAAATAGCATTACAAATGATTGCAATCTCTTTAGTTAATGCCTCCTCATACGTCGAACCATAAAAGGCACCTAACGGAGTTAAAAGGGTGTTGAATATCAAATTTCATTTGTATCTGTCGCACAAATTATATTATATGAGCGGAATTAGTAGTCTGCTGAAATCAACGATCTTCACGCACTTTTATCACATTGGTAGTTTTTGCACTTTATTGATATACCACCATTGCTTGTCAGGCCACAAAGACTACCCATTTTTTACAATTCGAAGCTGTTCAAGCTTATCCTCACTATCGTGAAATACGCTCAGCTCTGGTTTCTGTTAAAGTACGAAAGCTAGTGGCCGTGCAACCACAATGCAAGAATTGAACAATGACTTTCTTAGCCTACGATGAAGCGTGATAATTGAACTTGGCAGGAGGACCACTGGCGTAGTCCTTGATAAAACCCGCCAGCCACACAGCCCAGTGTGCATGCGCACCTATCCTATATAAAAGCGTTGCAAGCGACCATATCTCATCTTTTCTTCTCTACGGTCCGTGCTGATGGACGTCTTCATTACTCCTGAGAAACCACCGTGGTTTAGTGTTATTGCGGTTCCCTTGCCACTCATTAAAAATGCGCGCCCAGAGAGACTTCGGCTCGAATTACTACTCCGCCGCCTTCACCTCCCTCCGTTCTGTTGGACATCGCCACCTCTGCCAGGATTTTCCACCCTTTCTGTAGCTTGACGTCTTTCGCTTGTGACTCATTCGTAACGTGGCTCTTGGTCACCATGCCCTTCCTTCAGTCCCCGAAGGGGCCACCTTGGAGACAACCACAACTTCAGCTGTTCCCTGCAGTCGAGCCGGGGCCCTGCCTCCGGACCTTCGTTTGCTCCAGTTCCAGCTCTGCAAGGCCATAGGGTTCTACTCTGAGCTCAAGCTTCAAGTCAAGTCCCGCCGGAATGCAGATTAGTGTTGTTTAGCTCACCCTTCGGTGATACCTATGGATCTTTCGTCTAGATCTTCCCGTCATTCCTCAAGTCTTTCACCTTCGGTGGGGGTGGGCACATCTGAGCCTCTCTCTCCCGAGAGAAGGTACACTTGCTCATGGATAATGCCCTTCGCCCCTTCAGTTACAAACAGAAGCCCTCACCTCATCCTTCATCTCCGAGTCAATACACGCAAGACTGGGTCACTGCTGCAGCCTCACATGTTGAGGCTCACAAGCTACAGTTCGTCCTACCCGTCATTATTACCGACGACAGCGACTTCGATACACCTTCTGCCGTCGCTGGGGACGTACGCCGTCCTTCTGTCCTTTCCAGCAACGTTGTCTCTCGGCACGCTCACTTTGCCACCTCCTTCGCTGACGACCCAGACCCTTCGGAAAGCCCTCTGCCAGACCTTCTAAAAACCGTCGATGATATCATTCCCGGCTGTTTTCTTTACAAGCGTTCTTCTCTTTCCAAGGATCCCGTTAAGAACCGGGGTTAAGAACAGGCATTTCTACAGAGCAGGCCTCCCGCATCGCTTTTAAAGCTGTCCGGTCCTCCACCATTAAAATCTACGACAGTCACTGGCGCAGCTGGTTTCGTTGGTGTGTCTCATGGCAGGTCGTTCAAATCCACCTCTTCCAGACATCTTAATCTTTCTCAACGACATCTTCAAAGTGGGTCTCAAAGGCCCCACCATCCTGGTCTATCTCTCTGCCCTTAATTCGGTTTTTAAGGCTGCGGGAAGTTCTCACCTGTTGGATGATTTTCGTATTTCTGCACCAGTTAAATCCTTCGAAATCAAGCGATCCGTCACACATAGACTTTCCCTGGTTGGGTCTTTTTGTCGTTCTTAACTCCCTGATGATGGCGCCATATGAACCATTCTCTCCTGCTACCTCAGTTATCTCACCGGTAAGACTGTTTTTCTTCTTACAGGCATCGGCCGGCATTCACTGCAGTGTAGTTAAAAGCATTATCCTCTACTCCTGCCGATTGCTTTTTTTCCTAGCGGATTTTTTCCTGACTCCTCGAGCGACGTTTCAAGCAAAGACCCAAAAACCTTGAGGACGGTCCTCTCCTTTCATCATCCTGGCGTCTTCCAACATTCTTGAGGACGAACCAGAACGCTAGCTTTGTCCCGTACGGTCTCTTCATTTTTAGTTAAAAGAAGACCGAAACCGTTCGCAAGGGTCGCTCCCAGCTTTTCTCCTCTTCTCCAAACCGGTAAGCTTGGATCAAGACCGTCATCATCTCCGCTTACGACGCTCTGAACATCAACTGCATCGATAAGAATATTTGTGTTACCGCCCACGTACTTAAAGCCATCTCCGTGTCCTGGACCTTCCACAGCAACGTCCCCGTTTCCGACATCCTCGAGGCTGCATCCTGAAGGAGCACCTCTGTCTTCACGTCTCACTACTTTCGGGACATGCTTTCAGGTCGAAGGACTGTACTGTCTCAGACCGTTTCTTGCTGACCGGCAGATTATTTGAAACCACTTGAGCAAATGCATTCGTCTATTTTCTTCAGTTTAACTTTACCTTCAAATTGCTTTGCAAAATTAATAACTTTTGGGGGAGCCAGCCCACAACCCTAGGAAACCCACAACCCTAGGAAACCCTGACAAAGGTGGTACCCGCCGCCATATTGACGAAGTGTACTGGAATGCTAGAATTCCAGGTAATGGACTTTTCAATGGCGTATAAAAACGTCAAAATACCAGGGGCACCTGGTTGATTTTGGTTTTTATTGCCTAACTGAAAATATATGTTACCTTTACCCGCCCTACCTACCCTCGTGTCACCACCTGTGCACTATCTATATATATAATTCGCTTGGGTTGCACTTAGCAAAATCATCATACACTACAATGAAAGAGGGCGAGCGACCTACAATTGATGTCTGTAACTATCAGTAACAAACGAACTACTGTAACAGCCAGCAAGAGGGCGAGCAGGTTCATTCTTGCCACGGTACCAAAGAAAAGAGCGAGCACCCGACAATAAACAACGAAATATGGATTTAATAAGCGCTTAGAGCTGACTTGAAGAGTTTCAAAGTTGGTTGAACAACAATCACTGCACACACGATCGTTTTTAGGTTTATTGCGCTCGGCATCAGAACGGAGAAACAGGCAATTCAGCGACATAACAGTGGCGTTAGGACTACGTTTTTTGAATTAATTTATTACAGCTCCACTAAAACTAACTGGCAGTAGCAGCCATAGGCCGATTTCATAATGACTCTGAAGAACAAATGCCAATACTGGGTGGTCCACAAAAAACTGATGACTCAACTTTTCTAGTTAGCACCCATCAGAACCAGAAGAGGACAGAATCTTTAATTTGATTTAATTTCTGTCCTCTCCTGGTTGTAAGGGGTGCTAACTATAAAAGTTAGGTCGTCAGTTTTTTGTGGTCCACCCTGTATTTTTGCAGCTAGCCTAGCAATTTTTAATTGTATTAATATGGTTGGATGAATTTAAAAGAAAAAGTATTTAAATGCTTTGGGGGTTGGAAAAATTAAAGGATCCAGTGAAATAACCATAAATAAAGAATAATATTGTAGCAGGTTTTTTGCCATTATCGAAAGTAGTATTCCTATTCATGCCTATCATGATAAGTGTAGTAACCAAAGTGGTGACTGGTGCTACATTTTTCGCCGCGAGTTGGCTGGGTTTAATTGCCAGCTGTCTAGTAACTGCTGCCAATATTCCCCTATAGTTATCGGAATTTAGGGTCGGTAATCGGGCTTGGGATTTGGTATCGGCCAGTTTACATTAATGCTCTGTTCGGCTCAGTTGAAGAAAAGGTGATCTTCCCAGCCCTAATTTTTACTGTGAATTACCCCAGCAAGATACGTGTACACATGTTTAAATAATAGTGGCATAGAACTAATTTTATTTGTAATTTTGTTTTTTCTTTCTATTTCGCACACTTGGATAAACAGACAGTTTGCATCATGCTTTAAAATTTTGAGCTTTGCAGACTTTTAAAAAGCGTTGGTGTGTGTTAATATTTAATTGATTACAGTAGCATAGTTTAGAAGTTACACTTTTGGTACTGCAGCGAGTACCAGATGCCAGCAGCCGAAGCAGACACTAGCCCATACTGTCTGCGTGGTACATACCATGTAATCAATTTTTTTTCCTTTAGTTTTTTTTTCATAGAGAGGTATGTTGGCTGCTAAGTGGATATTTTAATAATGGTGGGAAAACTGGTTTTGTTGTTTTTTAGGTTTGGCATTGCAGGCTCCACTAATGTTCAAGGTGAAGAAGTGAAGAAATTAGATGTCTTGGCCAACGACCTGTTCATCAACATGCTGCGATCATCCTTCACGACGTGCCTCATGGTATCCGAGGAGAATGAAAAAGTGATTGAAGTAGAGACGGAAAAGCAAGGAAAATACATAGTTTGTTTTGATCCCTTGGATGGATCTTCAAATATTGATTGCTTGGTTTCAATTGGTTCAATTTTTTCCATTTATAAGAAAGTGAGTGTGCCTACTTTTTTTTTGTCTTCCTTTAAAACAAATAAGTAACTGTATTACAGCAGTGTGTATTAGCAAACTTTACCACTTAAGGACAGGTGGCCTTTTATTTTTATTTTTATTGCATTTTAGGAAAAGAATGTCTATACAGCTGTAGTTTAACAAAAAAAAAAAGCGTAGTAGGAGAAACATTGCATTTCAAAACATAATAGTTTATCAAATTTACTTGGTACTTAGGCCAACGACCCAACAAACAAAAATGGTGACAGAGGACTAGCAAAAACGGGAATATGAACAAGACATAATAATTATAATAAACAAAAACGGAACGTTAAATGTTTAGAGTAAGGGTCTAAAAGTCAAAACCTAGAAGGAACACGGACAAGCTTTGACAGTAAGGGTCTAGGTATAAAATTTTGTAAGATGCTGGTAAGCATTAGACCCTTACTACCCGGTGGTTAGCTTAGGTCTACTCTATTCGGACAGAATGTGTATGAACGGTTGTATCAGGTTTCTTTGTTCTTAGAATATTGTTATAGAACTTTAAGAACACAATTTTCTTGTGAAGTATGGCATTTTGTCTTTTGATGCTTTAGAATTTTTTATTATATTTCGTAGATTTACGGTGGAGGATAACCAGTAATGCTCTCTGCTGAGAATACCCTACCATGTTACTAAATGGACAAATAGTTTTCAACATAAAACAAAGCAGCAAACGTATACAAACCACTGGATCATCACATGGGTCTTTGTAGGAAGATTTCCAGTTTTTCGTCAAAATGTATTTATTTCTGACCACCGGGTAGTAAGGGTCTAATGCTTACCAGCCTCTTACAAAATTTTATACCTAGACCCTTACTGTCAAAGCTTGTCCGTGTTCCTTCTAGGTTTTGACTTTTAGACCCTTACTCTAAACATTTAACGTTCCGTTTTTGTTTATTAATTCGTGTTACTTTTAGAATTGCAGCTAAACTGTAAAACAGTGCAGTTAGCGGTCCAAATTGAAAGTTTAACACAGAAACCCTAGGCTGACTCTTACTAACACTGTTAATAATTGAAACAAATCCTTTAATCTTCAGTCTTGCAGCTGGCGTTTGCAAATTGGCATTGTTGCATAATAACAATGTTTAAAACAATGTAAAACAATCAATCTGGTCGTTTAGAGCTCCATAACCCCTGAACCACTTGACCAATTAGAAAATGCCTTATGGAAAGGGCACATCTACAGAGCAATACCTGTAAAATGAGCTAAGAACCAGATTCATAGGACAAATGGTTTGACCTGTAGAGAGGACAGACGAAAGTATCCCCAGAACAACAACAACAACAAGAAGCAGAACAAGAAGTTGTCTATTTGGCCCCTCTCTGTATCTCGGGTTTGGCTGGACCGAATTTCACAATTTTTGGACTGTAGAGAGGCCTTGACTAGTCGAGGCTGGATTCCAAATTTGGTTTTAAAATGTTGACTTTTGACGGCGTTATAAGCTCTCAAAGTTAAGAGTTTAACACAGAGACCCTAGGCTGACCCTTACTAACACTGGCTATCGCCAGTGTTAATTAATAAACAAAAACGGAACGTTAAATGCTTAGAGTAAGGATCTAAAAGTCAAAACCTAGAAGGAACACGGACTAGCTTTGACAGTCAGGGTCTAGGTGTAAAATTTTGTCACTAAGTGGCTGGTAAGCATTAGACCCTTACTACCCGGTGGTTAGATTAGTTCTAGTCTCTTCGGACAGAACGTGTGCATGAACGGTTGTAGCAGGTTTTCTTTGTTCTCAGAATATTGTTTTGGAACTTTAATAACACAATTTTCTTGTGAAGTTTGGCATTTTGTCTTTTAATGCTTTAGAATTTTTTATTATATTTCGTAGATTTATGGTAGATGCTTACCATAATGTTCTCTGCTACGAATATGCTGGCATGTTACTAAATTGAAAAATAATTTTCAACGTAAAGCAAAGCAGGAAACGTATAACCATACTACCACTTGATCATCGCATGGGTCTTTGCAAGAGGATTTCCAGTTTTTTGTCAAAATGTATTTGTTGCTGGCCACTGGGTAGTAAGGGTCTAATGCTTACCAGCCACTTAGTGACAAAATTTTACACCTAGACCCTGACTGTCAAAGCTAGTCCGTGTTCCTTCTAGGTTTTGACTTTTAGATCCTTACTCTAAGCATTTAACGTTCCGTTTTTGTTTATTAATTCGTGTTACTTTTAGAACTGCAGCTAAACTGTAAAACAGTACAGTTGACGGTCAAAGCTGAGAGTTTATCACAAGAGACCCCAGGATGACCCTTACTAACCTGGATATCGCCAATGTTAACAATAGAAACAAATCCTTTAATCTTCAGTCTATGTCTTGCAGCTGGCGTTTGCTAATTGGCATTGTTGCATAATAACAATGTTTAAAACAATGTAAAACAATCAATCTGGTGGTTTAGAGCTCCGTAACCCCTGAACCACTTCACCAATTAGAAAAGGCCTTATGAAAAGGGCACATCTACAGAGCAGTACCTGTAAAATGAGCTAAGAACCAGCTTTATAGGACAAATGGTTTGATCTGTAGAGAGGACAGACGAAAGTATCCCCAGAACAACAACAACAAGAAGCAGAACAAGAAGTTGTCTATTTGGCCCCTCTCTGGATCTCGGGTTTGGCTGGACCGAATTTCACAATTTTTGGACTGCAGACAGGCCTTGACTAGTCAAGGCTAGATTCCAAATTTGGTTTAAAGATGTTTACTTTTGACGGAGTTATAAGCTCTCAAAGTTGAGAATTTAACACAGAGGTCCTAGGTCGACCCTTACTAACACTGGCTATCGCCAGTGTTAATACACATGTAACAATGCTGAAACAGTGCAAAACTAAAAGTTAAGGTTTTCTTTTAGACAGACAGGAATCACTGTTAATTAATTAAAGGTTATTTCTAGTTTTTGATTTGGGCTATTCTTATTTCTGAAGTTTATATTTCTTTGTGCTTAAAAGTACTATACCCTGTCAATATTAGCATTATTGTCCCAATGATGCTGTTGGATGCTTGAGACTTGAATAGCCACCTCAGTGACCCAACCACACATGCGCATGCGCGGTCCTCCCTATAAGAGTGGCGGCTACGCGGGCTCGTCATCTCTTTGTCTCAAGCTGCCGTCCTGTACGGCCGCTCGTTCTGTTGGTCCTTCGGCTGGTCTCTGCGTGGCTTCCTTTCGGCCTTCATTGGATCCAAGGCCGTAGGAAGGAAATTAAAAGTGGTACGGCCTAACAAATTAGCTAGGGAGTCATGGAGAGCACTGTGAAGTTCCCCCAACAGGGTCCCGGGCAGAACCCCGGAAGTTGAAGAAATTTCTGGTACTGTCATATCAGGCTCTGGAGGCCATGATTTGAGAACTTTTGAAATTTTTTTTTCGCTTTTGTTTTGCTTTTTGTAGTTCGCCCCAACGACTGGAGTTCATTTTCCCAACCGACAGTGACTTTTTAGTTAGTACTCCCCCCCCCCCCCGCCTCCCTCCAATTTCGGCCATGAAGCTACTGTGTGCTGTTAAAGTGGCACTCTCCGATTGAAAGTCTGCAGAATGTGGCAACGTCTGGCGCCATCTAGTACTATTAAACTAGCCCTTGCTTGCATCAACCTCATTTCTTTTAACGAAAGAAACAAGCCACAAGCCTCCTAAATTATTGAATGAAAATTTGGTACGTCCTCTAGCGCCTGAAAGCAAGCTGTAAAGTTTAACATTATCACTGCCGCCAGATGGCACCACAGTACTTTCGTACAATTTTCTGTCGGTGATAGTGCCTCTTTAAGTGTAAGATTTAAATGGGAAGCGGGCAAATTGGTGCGTTTATATAAGCCGTTAGTGTATCCAAATTATGTGAGATCAGTGGGAAGTCCTGTGTTTGAGTTTCAGTCGGGTAGTTAATTTCTATCTCAGTTTAGCATATCGTGTATCATAACAAAGACAGTCTTTAATGCAGCCTGTTTGCTTCGTTTACCCTTTTGCCTACCTTGTATTTATTTTTTATTTACTTCAGGTCATTGCAGAAGCTTATCCTTATTAGTATTAAAAAATGGAGCTTCTTTTACACGTATTAGTGCGACGCTGATGGCTTACATGTCTTTTTCTAATATCTGTTCCTTTAGGGCTTTAAGTTTTTTAAGGCTTACATCCGTATTTTATACGCTTAAGCGTTTTTTAATACTAATATCCCTTATTTTTTTTTCTTGTTTTAGCAAGAATAACACACTGTAATCACCTTAAAATAACTGTTACAAGAGAGTCTTTTCCATGGCTGATTCGTTTTATACTGCTAAGAGTGACTTTTGCACCCAATTTCATGTTTTTAGCTTGATCTATAGGAATTTGTTGCCCAAACCCCTGGGAGGCATCACGAGGAGGTTCTGGGGCGGGAGGTGGGGGGGGGGCGCCCACTGATGGCACTTTGGGTATTTCATTGGGGTCCATGGGTGGTTCGATTTTTACTGTTAAGAAAGACTTGTGTACCAAATTTATGTTTTCTGCAAAATTTCTGCAAAAATTTGTTACTCCACTTAATGATTTCTGCCCAGTGCTCTACAATAATAATTGGTCTGCCGATGCGAATACTGCAATAACATCAAAATCGTGTTCAAAAGGCCCTAATCGGTGTTAATACCTACATTTTGAGCTGTACAAATTGAAAATTGTTTCATTGGTTTGATCTCTAGGTGAGAGCAAAAGTTCTAACCCATTTGGCTTTCCGTGTCAAGAATAATGTAGTTACATTAAAATAGCATGCGAAAGGCCCTAGGCCTTGTCCATACCTACGTTTTAAGCTATAGAACTTGAAAATCGGTTCTGTGGTTCGATCTCCAGCCGAGGACAAAGAGTCCCAACAGCAACATTAATGATTTCTGCCCAGTGCTCTGCAATAATAATTGCTCTGCCGACGAGAATACTGCAGTCACATCAAAATCGGGTTCAAAAGGCCCTGGTCGATGTTAATACCTACATTTTAAGCTATACAAATTGAAAATCGGTTCATTGGTTCGATCTCTTGGTAAGAGCAACATTTCTAGCCCATTTGGCTTTCCGTGTCAAGAATATTGTAGTTACGTTAAAATAGCCTGCGAAAGGCCCTAGGCCTTGTCCAGACCTACGTTTTAAGCTATAGAACTTGAAAATCGGTTCAGTAGTTCGGTCTCCAGGTCTCAAAGAGTCCCAACAACAACAACAACAAGAAGAAGAACAACAACAACAACAACAACAAGAAATGGCCATGCTGTGGACGCCGAACGGTTTGATTGTTGTCATTAAAATTTGTAATGTGGTGAAATAGTTAATGACACGACCCCAAATACCGAATTTCGTTGGTCTATGTCAATTCTGTGCGAGACTATAGGAGTTCAAAGTTTGACGTTTAACATGGAAGTTCATGCTGAGTCTTACATAAGGACCGCTACCGCATGTAATTCGTTACCCGCATTCCTCTCTTCCCACCCCCCCCCTCCTCTTATGTTTGTAGGCGACTATTCTGTTATTAGTGACTTACAAAGCTTACTTTTGAGAAAGTTACACTTACAATCGGTTGGCTGCTGTATTAGGCTTTCTGTAAAGTTTGGTGTTGACCACTTGCTGAAGCCTGCTTTAGCATTTCTTTTACTTCATTCCCCCAAAGCCCCCTTCTCTTGGTCAAGCTCATCGTCCTTCGTAGAGTATGGGAAAAGAGAAGCAGCGCTCAGTTTTTGCATGGACTTGTATACTATCACACTACGTGATAGTACATACTTAAGCTCCACAGTTTATGCTAGCGGGACAGATGCTACTCATTAAAGCTTGGCAGGAAAGCCACGCGCGTGTTACAGGGAAGCTTCAAACGTTTGACGACAGCAGACGTATTGTATATGTTTGGAGATATGATATTTTAGAACTTTGGTGCCAAAAAGTGGTACGGCAAATGCCGCACCAGCCGTACCGCTTCCTACGGCCATGATTGGATCTGAAGACACAGTGGCTGCCTTCCCGTGTCCTCCCAGGTCGGTCCCACCTTCCGTTCGGCAGTCGGAATTCTCCCCTGCCCTTTGGCTTCTCCATCGCCAGGACAGAAGACACCGTGGCTCCCTTCCCATGCTTTCCCGGGACCGTTCCACTGCCATTCCTGCTGCTTTGTTGACTGCTTTCGGTCGTTCTTGATCAGGCCGTTTGCCCTTCGTTGGAAATGAAAACATCATGGGTCCCTTCTCGTGTAATCCCGGGACCTTCCGAACCGGCAACCTCCTTCGTCCCATTGCCTTTCGGCCGTTGTTTGAATCACCGTGGCCCACCTTCCGAACCGGCAACGTCCTTCGTCCCATTACCTTTCGGCCGTTGAACGGGTCACCTGCCCTTCGCTGGAATTGAAATCAACGTGGCCCACCTTCCGAACCGGCAACCTCCTTCGGCCATTGCTTGAACGGGTCCCTGCCCTTCGTTGGAAAAGAAAACAACGTGGCTCCCTTCCCGTGCAATCCCGGGACCGTCCCACCTTGCGAACCGGTATCCTCCTTTGCCTCCCGCCTTTCGGCCGTTCTCTGAACGGGCCGTTTACCCTCCGTTCGAAATGAAAACAACATGGCTCCCTACCCATGGAATCCCGGGTCCGACCCCCCCCTCCCCCTCCCGTTCCAGCTAATTCCCTCGCCTCATTGCCCTTTGGTTGTTCCCTGAACAAGCCACCCGCCCGTCGTGGGAACTAAAATCAACGTGGCTCCCTTCCCGTGATTCCCCGGGACCGTTCCACTTTCTGTTCTGGCAACCTCCTTCGTTTCCTTGCGTTTCGGTCGCAGGATGGCTGCCTTGGGGGAGAAGAATTCTCCGAGGTCTTCTTCCTACAATTTCCCGGATCCGATCCACCTCACAATCCAGCAACCCCCTACGTGTCCCTCACCTCGGGTACTCCTGGGTCAAGCCGCTCGCCCTTTGTAGGAACCGACAACAACATGGCGCTTTTCCTGTCTTCCTGTAACCGTTCCCACCTCCGTCGGCTCGTTGCCTTTTGGTCGTTTCCCTTGGACCGCTCGCCCTTCGTTGGCATTAAAAACATCGTGGAGCCCTTCCCGTGCACCCCGGGGTCCGATCCACCTTCCGGGACGGCTACTCACTTCAACTTTTGCCCTTCGATCGCCAGCCAGGTTGCTGCTTCGCCTGTTCTGAAAGCGACTTGGTTATCTTACCTCGCTCCCGGTGTCGTCCCTCCACCGTTTCACCTCAACCTGCCAGTTCCCTTTGAGATGCCTGTCCTTCGTCTGAGATTACCATGACCCCCATTCCATGCTCCCAGCAGTCGGCTACTGTCACTCTATCGGCCCTTCGTCCGAGCCAGAGTCATCACACCTCCTTTCTGTCATCTCCTGGCATATTTCTCGCTCTTCAATGCAGCCGGAACCGGCATAATTTCCTCCCTAAGCCGTTCCGCCTTCCAAAAGAGCCCCATGCTTTTCCTTGCCCTTCGGTCGTGTTACGGGTGTCTCCAACCTCCCGCAGCTTCCGGAGTCAATGTGGCCCTCTTCCCGTGCTTTCCGGGATCACCCCACCTTCCGAACCGGTTTTCCTTCTAACCTGTCTTGCGGTCGCCCTTCAGCCGCACTGCCCAACCTTTGCCGAATTCCATGGTTCCTTCCTACATTCCATTCGGAGGATCGACGTCTCCTGACCTCCAGATTGCCCTTTGAACTTGATGCCGCCTTTCATCCGACCAACGGGGTTCATGGTATCTCTTCTCAAGACAACCGTTCCATGTCGCCTCCGCACCGACACTACATCCTCTCCTCCTCCTGTTCTCTAAAGATGAGCAACATCTGCCTTCCGCCTGACACACGTGGCCCTTTGCCCAGATCGTCTGTTCTGCGCCAAGCTGGAGTCGCCATCTCCTAGGCCGAACCCTCGTTCCGTCTCCTTTTGCTGTCCTTCGGCTGGTTCCTGTTCTTGCTCAGACCCCCTAATCCTTTCTGGCTTCCCGTCAGGTCCCTTCGGCCCGTCCACTTCTTCGGGGAACCGGGGCTGACGACACACCCAAGGGACTTCTTCACGCTCCATTACTGCTCCCACCTTCCCGAATTTCCAAAAAAAAAAAACTCACTATAACATAACTCATAAACTTAACACATGTTCAACCGAATGGCTCGGTCTCAACATCCTTCCAAGGATGGCTGCCTTACAACCGTCTCTCTCTCTATATATAACCCGTCACTGCGGACCGCCCGTGGACATCTCCCACGACTTTGTCACGGATCCCGCACATCCTCGCCTTTCAGACGCTGGCACCACTCCCTCACGGCGATTCTCTCTCCCTTCGTATGACTTTTCCGTCCTGCAACAGTTCCCTTCAGCTCCATCATAGTAGCGTTGCCCGCCACCAGGGGCGCTGCTACTCCTTTCGGCTTCCGCCTTTACCTTCCGGCTGTTTCCTGCTTTACGTTCACATGACCCTTTGTTGCAACGCTTGATCTACTTAGCACCCCACGTCACCGTGTTTTTCTGCCTTCACCACTGCTTTTCCTGTCCTGCATTTCTAGCCTAAGAATCTAGAAGACGAGGTTGACATTAATGTCGGTCGAGTCCCAACCACCGACGATCCGGGAAGTTGCCATTGTGCGGGTCTTTTGAACCCCCGCCGGATTGACCCCCACAAACAAGTCTGCCAATATCAGAGGACTTGTGATTATTACGTGAATTCCTGCCCTATATGTGTCACCATCACACACAAACAATGGCGTGAAATCGTCTCCAGACAACTTCTGTCGGCAACACGTAAACGCCAGGCAATGAACCATAAGGAAACAATCCGCAAGCTCCAACAAGATTCCCTCTCGTCTTCATCTTCTGCAGCCTCCACGACAGTGCAGTCCCACCAACTCCTGGGAAAACGCATACTGGCCTGGTGCCGATACATTCCTCTCCCAACTATCCTGTGTGTTGTCTGCAGCCACTGGCACACCGATCAGTGTTACCACTATTCATTCTTCCTCTGCCAACTCAGCCTCACATACATCAACCCAGCATGATCTCCAGGCGGAACCCACCATCATGGAAGCGCCCCCTTCGTCTCCGATTGCTGACATCATCCCTCCTGTTGACATTTCATCTGTACAGGTCTGTGAAATTCCAGCCGTCCCCTTTTCTCCCCGACAGGGAAATTCGGAGGATGACTCGCCCACCCTCCCGTTAGATTCAACAACTCCTTCCCCTGGTGCCGGATCACCATCGCCACAGGTTCAAGTAAAAATCCCTGTACAACCAGACTTAACACCCCTATATAGTCTCGATGACGAGGAAATCGTGGAAGTGAATCACGAAAACATTTTTCTTTATTTAAAACATAAGTTGCGCCTGAACATTCAAGCTCGTGATCAACTCAAATGAAATCGAGCAAAAGTCAAGCCCTTCCTCCTGCATCTACAAGACGTTCTTTTTCGACAGCATAATACCATCTCTTCCCTTAAAAAAGAATTGGGAAAACTCAAAGCGGCTAACGCAGCCCAATTCAAACAAATCACGGACAACATCCTCTCGAAAGCAATTCTCGACAAACTAATTCCGCCTCCACCGCACACCGGTTTAAACCCACCAACAACTTTGACTCCCTGGCTATTATGCCCACTCGACTCTCACAAAAGGTGTGTCCTTTTTACAACCTCCCAAGTCGATTTCTTCACCCGGCTCTGCTAGAGAAGCCGTCCGATCCATGTTTGAAGCCAGCAATGTTCCCGTCTCGACCACTAGGAGTCTTCGACTCGGATCCCGCTACACCAGACTCATCACCAATTCAACACAACTCAGATGCCCTTCTCCAATTGCAGCAGTCACATATCACAGAAGCTTGGAACACCATCGCATCAACTTCGTCTTCCCGTAATCTTCAATCATTTTCCATTTGGTAATTCGACAACTCCGCTCATTAAAGCCCTTTACACCCTGACATGATTGAACTTTCCAAACCTCCAACCTCAGACATTCCATGCGTCCCATGCAGGTCAAAAGCTCGACATTACTGTACGAGTCTCAACCTCCTCCCTCAAACTAATAAACTGAAACATTAACCGGCCGGGAAAAAATAAACCCCCACGCTTTTCGTTCACATTTCCCCAAATAAAAAAAAAAAGTGGGGGAAGTAAAAGAAAAGACATCACCACGGACCTTAACCACCCCCTTGAACATCCATTTAAAGCCACTCTCCCATTCACCGACAGTGACCTTTAAGTGAAAAAAAAAAAAAAAAGGAAACCAACTAACGGCCGGCTGACTTCATATAAAAAAAAAATTAAAAAAAGAAGATACAGTGAAAACGGAAACATAATGTGTCTTCACGGACCTGCTGACATGTATCTCTTCAACTCGCCTGAAGTTCAGAATCCACCCAAAATAATTTCAACCTAGGATCTCGGAACGCCTCCACCCGACCATCCCGTGCACACTGAAGCCACCTATCGTCATCTCCGAAGACTGAAACTCGAATCAACACCAAGGTAACTGTCACCCCTTTCTTCTTCCCCTTAGTTAAAAAAAAAAAAATAACATTAATAATAACAACAAAGGGGAGTAGAACCCATCACCAACGGGCTCTACCTCTCAGGGGTATCGCCCAACTTAACCCTCTCTGAGAACCACATGGGTGACAAACAGCCTCAGAACCTCTGGGAACTCGCTCAAAAGGTGCTCGCCGCCTAATTTGACGAGGTTGGCCTGTCAATGCTAAAAAGAAAATTGACAGGTATAGTACTTTTTACAGCACAAAGAAAGAACATTTTGCCGTCCCCCAATCAGGTAGACTAAAAATGGTTTCTTTTGCTGAAAAAAGTACTATACCTTAGGCCCCTCCAAGCCTCCACTCTCAAGTCACCTTTTGGCACAATTGAGAGACAGAGATGACGAGCCCGCGTAGTCGCCACTCTTATAGGGAGGACCGCGCATGCGCGGTTGGGTCACTGAGGTGGCTATTCAAGTCTCAACCATCCAACAGCATCATTGGGACAATAATGCTAAAATTGACAGGTATAGTACTTTTTTCAGCAAAAGAAACCATTTTTAGACGGCTTGGCTGGGGGCCGGCAAATGTTCTTTTTTAGATATTAAAAAAAAAATCGAGCGACACACAGCTAAGAGGTAAAAAAAATGTAATGGAAGGAGAGACAGACATACCTGATTCAGTTTCTGCACTGGTTGAAAAAATTCCTGGGTACCAACCACCACCAATGTCGGTTGCCACTCGTCATATAGCGAAGGAAATTCAGCATTTGACCACTTAATTTTTCGCACTTCTCGCCAAATCGGCGACTAATTAACAAACCCTGGTGCTCAAATTGCCATATCTCGGGCAAACGTAGGCTACTAGCTAGAAACCAAGAGGGTTTGTGGTGTTGCGTACAGAATTACAAGGAATATCCATCAAAGTGTTCAGTACTGTTGCTAGCTTCATTGCTTGATGGGAGATTTAGATTAATACAAATAGTATTTAAACATGTTAAACATGAATAACGGTGTTTTTACAAACATGAGCACACTGCTAAAAGGGTTCCTACATGGCGATGTGGCAATGGACAACGGCAGGTGAATTTTAATATCTTCTGGCAAATGGCAAGTCGTGATGGTTGTTGGATATAGCCGTGTTCACATATTTCAAATTTTCCCTAGCCATTGATTGTCAAGTTAGTACAGCAATTTAAAGTCAGTTCTTCATGTAGGAATGAAGGACGCATAAACTTATCAGCAAAAATCTTACACTAACCCTAGTATGAGTCAGTAAATCTTTATTACAGGTCTGTATTTCATTGAGATGTCGTAACATGGATTTGAACCAACAAACTCCTGTATACTACATGTATTTGATGGGCAATCTCTCCTAGACTATAATAGACTTCCCGAACCCACTTTGAAGGTTACAGTGTTGTATGTGCTACGTCGGGTTAAGGAAATGTTGGCTGCCATTAATGTAGTGGGAAGTTCGTTAGTTGTTGGTTCAAATCCCGGCCTCATGATCTCTGTGCAAGTCCATAATAAAGGCTTACTGAAATTTGGCTGTTAAAGGCAGGCTTACCAGTTGGTCCATAATTATCGAATTGGTCGTTATTTTCGTATCAAGTCGTTAAAAGTCGATAAAGTTCTGTTATGTCGATAAAATTAAGTTTTGAAATACATATATTACAAAAAGTCACATTACCGTATTTTTTTTTTATAGTTCGTTCCCTGTAATCAGAAGCTGTGATAAAAAAAAAAACTTTTAAGGACTAGAATTTTATTTGGAGGGGGGGGGGGGAATCAGCCATACAAACCAATTGATTTGTTTTTTTGATAACCGTATACCATACGTTATCACGTATGTTGGTGACTGTTGCTTGCATTTGTGGTTTTTCATTTTTTCAGTTCGTGTATGTCTGACGAGGTCTTATTCCATAGATATTCGGTCGATATTTTTACGATGGAATGGTCGATAATTTTGATATTTTTGTGTGTAAGGACCTGTGGCAACCCTGTGTTAAAGGGGGATTGCCACCAAATGACAAGCTGCGTCATCTATAACCATTTGCTGGCGTCTAGTTCTGTCTAGCCCCTACTTTAAACAGGCGAAGGAAAACACAAATATATTTCTTTTAAACAACAAACAAGTCACATGCCTTCTTAATTATTCTGTGTAAAGTTAGTGCGCCCACGTGCACCAGGAAGCAAGCGGTAAAGTTAAGCCTAACGATATTACGGGTGCTTTTTTCTAAAATTGGCCATTTTGAAACGCAGATATTGAACCGTTAGATGGGCACCATTGACCGCTTGATTCCTGGTGCACGACAAGGACGTACCAACTTTACATTCAATAATTACGGAGACACATGGCTAGTTTGTTGTGTAAAAAGAAATTTCTGTGAGTATTCCTTTGCTTGTTGAAATCAAGTGCAACATAGAACTAAATAGTCCCTGGACTTCGCAACGTCAACCATATCGAATGTCTCTTAAGAGCTGGACTTGAACTTTTGGAATTGCGACATATCTAAGATTCGATCTTATTTTGACATATAAGATATTGCGAAACTTAATCTCGATTGGCCTTCCCTTTTTCGACTTGGCCACGCGAACCTACTGCACTCGTGGTCATCCCTGGAAACTGGCAAATAGGGGATCCAGACTGTTCCAGGGAACTGTTGACTGAGAATTTGTCTGCCTTCCTGAAGAAAGATTCTTGCTATCCCCCCCTCAAACGCCCCCCCCCCCCCAATTCTTTGGCGCGGTGTCAGCAGCTCACAACCCTTCTGTGGTGGAACATTGTCTTTTTTACTTCTACTATTATTTTTTTTAAGATTGACAATTGGTTTTGGCTAAGCTTTAAACTAGGATACAAAATTTTTTTTAATTTTTTAAGTAACATTGACATTGGTACCCGGCTTCTCCCACCCCCTCCTTTTGTCCCTCACGTTTGGCGATGCCATCGGGGACCATTGTGTCCCTGGCAGGTCTAACCAAGGTGGTAAGGCATTCGTGACCCTAGCCCATTTCCATCAACCTCCCTTTGCAGCCGAGCCAGCATCTTCATCTTTAACTTTTAAACTCTAACCTTTTGTAAATTTTTTTTTTTTTTTTTTTTTTAGTCTTAACATCGGATGGCAGTTAGCGACCACCTGGTCCTTGCCACTCCGGTTGCATTTGCAACAAACTTTTATTATTATTTTATTATTATTATTATAGATGGTGCTAGATGCTGCAACCTGTCATTCGGTGAAGTGTGGTTTTTAGTGTGGTTTTCGTTGTTGTGGTATTGTTTCCTTGACTACTGTGTGACTTGTCTTAGTTATCATTTGTATTTTTGTTATGGCATTTGCTAACCTTTTCACTTCCATCCGAAGATGCTTCCCTTTAGTTATACGCTAAATATTGTTTATTTATGTAGTATGCAGAAGTTTCCGTAATGCCCTACCAGATGACATCTACTCATCTTCCAGCAAGCATTGCCACCCTGTCCTTCACTAATCATTTGAGCACTGACCTTTTGGTCATGCCCAAGCTATCGCATTCGTATAAAACGCCGAACCTTTATACGTTCTCGAGTCCGAAATTTCTCAGGTGGAAGAGTGCTCACACTATAAAACCACCGGGGACATGCATGCGGCTTGTAGGCGTTGTAGGACCTGCAAATATAGGTTAAATCCTTGAGACATCTGCCCTGCAGCAAGCCGAACATGACATTGAGACAATAAACGCACAAATGTTCACGGCAACAACGTGACCATTGAGAGAAGTCTATAGCGCCCGAATCCAGTCGTGGTAATGTAACTAGGCTTAATTCACAGCCAGTTTCCCACGTGCCGCAAAAATCCGCCAATAAAGAGTTTCTACACGTCGGTCGAAAATTTCTACTACCTGTAAATTTAATTGCATTCAGTTCCTGAGTCCTCTATAAGACTTGAGATTTTTTCGCTCTCTAGATACGTCCAGTGCGCAACCCTACCGCGCATGCGTCACCATGCGTGGCCCTCCTATAAAAGCAGACGGTTTTCCTATGACAGCCATATCTTTTACTCAAGCTCTCGTCGCAGACGGATCGCTCTCGAAGACTCCCCAGCAAGACTTTCGCCTCTAGATCATCGCCTGATTGAAAGTGCCGAAGATCCTTCGTCAAAAGTGCCCTGAAAACAACATCGACAAACAAGACTTTCATCGAAAACCGACTCAACTATACATCTTTCGAAGACGAAAGACCAAAAGCCCTGCTTCACTTTCATCACCTTCGCACCTTTGGTTGCTTTCACTGCTTTCATCACTTTCGCCACTTTCACCCAAGATGGCCGCCGCTCCATCTGCAAGCCCGCCACCTGAAAACCCAAGCATCGTCATCCTTCCCTCACCAACTCGACCATCGACTTCGGCGACGCTTCAGCATTCAACTGCCTCATCGATACCCTGTGGTCAACAACAACTTTCGCCCAGCTCCTCATCTTCTGCTTACGTTTCACCTGTCAAAGATTCAACTAACCTGCCAATCGACCTTCCATCATCCGTATATCATCAACCCAACAATCTTCCATCCCATGAAATCCATCGCCTCATGGACAAAGCCATCAAGGATTTCTCCTATGAAGACAAGCCGAATACTCAAGGTCCCCCTACCTCAACACATGGTACTTCTTTTGTACATGATTGGGTCGCCTCTTCCGACAATGACTCCTGCAAACGAAAGCAACCTGCACCTACACCCTCAGCTAGAAAGAAACATCGCGCCACTTCATCATCGATTGATCTTCAATGCCTCCTCAACATCGTCCACCCGATGACGGTCTTGACACGGCATCAACTCTCAACGCACGTCGCCACACGCCACATCAGGTCAACTTCGAACATTAGCCACTCGATCCTTACGAAAACTCCCTTCAAAACGACGCCGACCTTGCTGCCATCCCGCTCTTCGAACTCCTTAAAGCAATCGAAGCCATCGTGCCCGACAAATACCTCTACAAGCCGGAACCCACTGCCACACCAAACACAAACCGAGGCTTTTCCACTGGTTTTGGCTTCGGCCTTCACGAACGGAACAACATTGAAAAGGCAAAGATTGGCCAATTCCACGACACTACTTACGACCTTGCTACGCACTGGTGGCTCTCTCCTGGGAAAGGGGAACCCCTTGAATTAGACAAAGATCCCCCTCCACCTCGTCACGGCCGTGAAACCTGGTTTTTCCACGCCACCGGAGATGGGGCCGCCAACCCTCGATAATTCGAAACCTATCATCAGTCGGAATTCCTCGCCTCCGAAGCAAAAATGGACTTCGGAACAGCACTTTTTATTCCCAGCCGGAATCAAAACTCTCTGGATACGCCCAGCTCAGACACCCACCTGCGCATGCGCGGGACCAGCTCGCGCAGGTCCTCCTATAAATGGAGTTACGGCGAAAGCCGGCCATCCTCTTTTCGTCCAGCCTCCGTCCGCGACACATCGTCGCTGTTACCCTCCTTCGCTTTTGTCTTTCGCTTTCGTCTTTCGCTCGTCTTTCACCATGAAGAAGCCTCCACTTAAAGATCATCACATCTGAATCTCTCGAAAGTCCTTCGTTCTGAAGATCGAACGTGAAAGTCCCTCGTCCATGTGGCCTCTCATCGAAAGCCTTTCACCAAACGACTACTCGTCGATAGCCTGTCACTTTCTTCATCTGATGCTGTCATCGAAAGTCTTTCATCTTTCACCTTGCTTTCATCGAAAGTCCAAGATGGCGCCGAATCTACTAGCACCCATATTCTTGTCGAAAGTCCTTCACGACACTTTCATCCCGTACCCGTGAGCACTCAACATGAAGCCGTCTTTCCGTTATTCATCGACCTCTTCGGCTGACCTCTGTGTGTTCCCCGCATCATGTCGCCTCTCTGTCGTAACTGCAGCCTGATTGCCTGTACATCATTGCCACCCCTACGACGTCTACTTATCGACCGTCGGCAACTGTATTCCCAACCTTACTGGAATCCCCTGCTCTCTATCACAGAGTTTCGTCGCTTTCCCGTCGACGCACCTTGCGTCTTCTGCCGCTCATCACTTTCATAAACCTTCGCCGCTTTCTCCTTTTTCGTCACTTTCATCCAAGATGACGTCACATCACTTTCATTGCTTTCGCCGCTTTCACCTCTTTCGTCACTTTCATCCAAGATGGCGTCACATCACTTGCATCGCTTTCGCCGCTTTCATCACCGCTCAGGATCACCTTCACCGCCATCAGATCACCGAACGTTTTTCTGGACGATTGGCTTCTCAACAACCTAGATTACCAGCAGCTCATTCACAACATGAAGTTCACTATCAACCTTCTTCACAGCCTGGGCCTCGGCATCAATTGAAAGAAGTCAAGACCCACCCCTTCCCATATCTTCATTTTCCTCAACGTGGAATTCAACCTTGTAACGGGAACTGTAACACCCTCGACCAAACGGAAAGCCGACCTTCTTGCTCATGGTCAATCCTTCGCCAAGTCAAACCACCACTCACTTCCCTCCCTGAACTAACTCATAGGGAAACTAGATTCCATGGCCAACCTTCTACCCTGCGGAAGATGGATGTCTCGCCCCTTTCACCATTTTCGCATAGACATTTGGGGCTCTCACCCTCCAACAACCAACATCATGAAACCCCTGGACTCGAACTTTCCATGGGAATGTCTGGAGTGGTAGATGAACACATCCAACCTAACCAAATCGGTCCCTCTACACGAACCACCCCCAGACCTCATCCTACTAACTGATGCATCACTAACAGAATGGGGAACCCACATTCAGGACCATGAGATATCCGGGACCTGGCTTCCCGGCTATTTAGATCACATCAACATCTTGGAAATGAAAGCAATCCTCAATGCGCTCCACCACTTTCGTCACCTTGTCAGTGTCACCAACAAAAATCGTCCAAATCCAAGCAGACAACACCACAGCCATCGCCTACATACGGAAAGAAGGAGGAACACGCTCTCGACCCCCTCATCGCATCACCTCGAACATCTTCAAACTTTGTCAAGAGACCAATATGACTCTCCAACCCCTTCACATTCCTGGCAACCGGGACGTAATACCGGATGCACTTTCCCGCAAGAAACCACCTTCAGGAGAATGGGTCCTCAAGACAGCAATCTGTGAATATCTCTTCAACATCTGAGGCAAACCAATGATCGACCTGTTCGCCACGAGGCACAATGCCAAACTTCCCCAATTCATCAGCCCAGTCCTGGATGATCTAGCATGCGCCGTGGATGCTCTGACCTACCTTTGGGAAAACCTGTATGCTTACCTGTTTCCTCCATTCAAGCTACTTCCGACGATCCTCATGAAGATTGAACAGACTCAAGGCCTCTTTCTCCTCATTTCACCCAATTGGCCAGCATCCCCATGGTTCCCATTACTCCTAAACCTCCTCGTGGATCTTCCAAGAAAAACTTCCCGACATTCCCGCCCTACTGTCACATCAGAAAGAGACCAAATTCCACCCGAACTCCAAAATCTTACATCTGCACGGGTGGCTACTATCATCGAACTCAACAAAGAGGCAGGAATTCTTGAAGAACAAGCCACCAGAATTGCCAGCAAAGCACTCCGCGACTCCACCAATAAACTTTACAACAGCCACTGGGAAAGATGGTTTCATTGGTGTAAGCGGAAGAAAGTTAATCCAATCCATCCCCCTATTCAAGACCTCCTAGTCTTCTTCATTGATCTATTCAAGGACAAACTTAAAGGCTCTGCCATTCTAGTCTACCGTTCGGCCCTAAACACCGTCTTCAAAGCCGCGGGAAACAAACATCTCCTCGAAGATTACCGCATTTCTTCCCTCTTAAAATCATTCGAAATCGAAAGACCATCAATCCACCATGAATTTCCAAAATGGGACCTACCTCTGGTACTGAACTCACTGACTATGGATCCATATGAACCGATCCAAACTTGCCATATCAACCACCTCACAGGAAAAACTGTTTTCCTCACATCACTGGCTCCTAGCCCCCGGAGCAGCGAAATACAAGCTCTATCCAATTATCCTGCTCACTGCTTCTTTTTCGACAATTGCAAGTTCATTCACCTTCGGCCCCGATCTGACTTTCGAGCCAAAACTCAAAAACCATGTGAATCGTCCAAACCCATCATCACTCCAGTCCTCACAAACATCTATGACGTAGAACTTGAACGTACACTCTGCCCCGGCCGTGCATTACGATACTACATTAAACGGACAAGTGACCCCAAATGCCGAAGAGGGTGCACACAACTCTTCCTCCCCTTCACCAAAGGGACGAACGTAACCTCGCCCGCAATGATCGCCAACTGGATCAAGACAGTTATCAACAGGGCTTACGACGATGCACACATCAACTGCACCGACGACAACATCAAAACAACTGCACACGAACTTCGGGCACTTTCAACCTCATGGGCTTTCCACAACCATATCTCCATCGCCGAAATCCTCCAAGCGACATCATGGAGAAACCAAACTGTCTTCACAAGTCACTACTTCAGAGACATGACAAGACAGGAAGAAGGACTACACCCTCTGGCCCCCATTGTAACCGCCAGACGTGTCGTCCAACCCCCTTAAGCACTAAAATACAGAAACGAAGAACATACCATGGATCAAGACCTCCCGAAGACGGAAGCAAGACCTCATCTCTAAACAAACGGCCCTTTTCAGGGCCACCACATCCTACGAAAGAGATCCATTTGCCTGTTTCTGTTATTTTCAATAAAAGTGCAAAGTTTGGTTAAAACTTTTTGGGGGTACCAGTCCACAAACCGGGATAGCTCGCCATGATGGTGCCCGCCACCTATACTGACGAGGTCTAACTGTAAATGCAATTAAATTTACAGGTAGTAGAAATTTTCGATCGACGAGTAGAAACCTACATTTGGGGGGGGGGCGGCAAAATTGGTTTCTATCGTCTTAAGAAAATTTATACTACCTGTAAATACCCACCCTACCTCCCCTCTGGAGCCACTATAATGGTGACATATTGAGAGGAAAAGAGATGGCTGCTATGGGCAAACCGTCTGCTTTTATAGGAGGGCCACGCATGGTGACGCATGCGCGGTAGGGTTGCGCACTGGACGTATCTTGAGAGCGAAAAAGCCTCAATTTAGCACTCAGGAACTGAATGCAATTAAATTTACAGGTAGTATAAATTTTCTTAAGACGATAGAAACCAATTTTAACCCCCCCCCCCAAAAGAATTTAGGTTTTTCCAATCCACCGACCGTAATTTGAACGCCTATGCTGGAATGCCCGCTTCAAATACCGACATTTTACTAACTGTCAACCAATGTTTTAGTCTTCTGTAAAGCTGTACCGGTTGAAAAGACTATTGCAACGACTTTGTCCATCTGTCCGTCGATTTTTTTTCAACTTTGTAACGGTACCAGATATTGACGACCACAGTTTACAACGTTAGATTCAGTGTGAGAAGTTAGTTACATGACATGACAAATTAAAACATCATTACTTCCTTATAGCAAATAGACTTCTTCGACACAAGTAAATTAAAGAATAACATTTGATCGTCAAATTGAAATCCTAAGATAACACGTAATAAAAACAAATGGATTTTAGTTTCGTTTAAAATAGTCTCGTTGCATTGTTGCATGAATGAATAGGCTTACCGTCGAACCAAATTCTTCATTAGGCCTACCTGCTACTTAACGAATGAACGTATAAAATTCAGGTAGCAATGCTGCTCTCAGGGCAAATTTTCGGTAATTTCTTGTAAGTACTGTCAGCTTCTTCAGGCCTCTCCAAAACACCACACACAAACTTGTGTAGTGTTTTGGAGAGGCCCGAAGAAAAGACAGTTCTCACAAGAAATCACCAAAAATTTGCCTTGAGTGCAGAATTCCTACCTGAATTTTACACTCACTTTCGGTTTGCGTTACAAGATGAATGTAAGCACACGTGTACGGTAGTGTTAAGGAGAGGCCTGAAGAAGATGGCAGTTCTTACAAGAAATCACAGAAAATTCTCCCTGAGTGCAGAATTCCTACCTGAATTTTACACTGACTTTTGGTTTGTGTTACAAGATGAAAGTAAGCACGTAAATAAACGATATTTAGCCTGATAAATAAAGGAAAGTGTATTTTAGGATAAGTAACACCTCATTTCATCTTTAAAATTGTTTTTTTTTTTGTGTGGAAGAATAACGCTGTTTTGGATTAGGATGTTTGTGTGACAACAATGAAATACTTTGTTTTAATAGAAAGAAATAACGGAATTTGAGCTAGTGTTGCAGTATTGAATTTAATACGTTTTCTTACAGACTACAGATGGCGCTCCTACACTAAAGGATGCTTTGCAGAAGGGTAGAAACATTGTAGCAGCAGGATATGCCCTGTACGGCAGCGCAACTATGGTAGTTTTGTCAACAGGGCAAGGTGTTAACGGCTTCATGCTTGATCCAGTGGGTATTTTTAGTACTGTACTAATAAGAATAGTAAAAAAAAAATAGGACCGTCATTTTTTTTAGCAAGCGTTAATCCTATTATCTCTCCTCTTTGACATTTACAGGGTTAAGCAAATCCTAGGTTTCATTAGCATTTTTGTGGGGTCACGTTAGATTTAATTTGATTTATTTAATCCATTTTCCCTGTTAGGCCGCTAAACTGTAATTAAGTGGATCTAGTGAGTGATGCCGTAAAATATTGACGCGGGCGGTGTTTTTATTTTACGTATTATTCGTGATTTTTCAGATGGGGGGGGAGGGCGATGTAAAAACCGGTAAACGGCGTAGACAGTGTAATATTCAGACGTATTAAATTATAGGAGACCCTTTTATCACCTTCCAACTGTTGTTGAAACATTCATGGGGGCGATGGCTTTTTTTTTACCAAACAAAACAAAATCAGTAAGTTATATTTTGTTGCGGAGTACAATATCTATGCTTTAATGCCAGGATCGCATGCAGCAGTTGCATATTTGATTCAAGTGATTCCTTAGATCTAAGTTTTTAGCTGTTACGTGCCTCTGAGCGGGCCTTTGTTTCGCGGCGATCATGAGAATGGAACAGAGAGCTGATGAGTCATCGACGCCAGGAAATGTTTGGTGAAAGTATTGATGCTTGATCGGCATTTTTTTTAGACAGTGTCGTAAAAACGTTTCGTCGTTAAGAAAAAAAACATACGTGCGCTCCAGAGAACCACTTAATTAATTTTTAGTGGCCGTTAATTTAGACCGTGAAAAAAAATATATTTGGTTCTTGGGCATTTTCACTCCAAAAATAACCAGGCTATCTGGCTTTTGTTTTATTGGCAGTAACTCGAGTCTTCATCAAAGACGCTCAAACCCAAAAGTGAACAACTACTTCTCAGTATTCAAAATGCGAATTTTTGACAGGCATTTATGACTAAACTAGATGTGCTGTTTTAGTCCTCCTGTCATCATCAGGCTCTCCTTGTGCGAGTTCTTTTCACATAACTGCCGCTTCAAAACAGAGTCACCTCGCGTTCACTATTCACTTCCGGTGGTCGTCGTAGCCTGCTGTACTTGGAGGGTAGTTCTCTCGTCGCTCGTTTTTCGTGCTTCTCTTGTGATTTGGGCCTTTTTTGAGTTTCCTGTGCATCATGCCATCTTCTATTGAGTTGATCCCCCAACTCC
>JAHWFP010084854.1:0-19343 GCA_023313725.1 Lithobius niger
CTGCGTGAGAAATGGGCGACAAACCCAACGAATAACGGCAACCGCGCTCCAGATTCGCAACGTGCCCAACAAATACCGGAAGCCTCGCCCAATATTCGAAGCAGACGAACGGTCGTTACGAAGTAGTGATCTGTGTTGTTGTGGAGCCTGAAGATGATAGTCGCCTGAGCCATTCCACCTCCAGGACTGCTGACTATCGAAAATTTGCGGAAATTTGTTGTTTTTCCTGTGATTGTGAAAATAAGCGTCGAATTAAGGTGATTTTTCAACTTTAAATTAACTATTCAGAGTAATAATTTGGAGAATTAATATATTTACCGCTCATTTTCACAAGTAAGACTATGTCTACTTCTTGCAAATTTTCAATGGCTGGCTGCCATCTTCCTCAGGCATCACGACAAAAGTTTTCTTAATTCTTGTGTTAACTACATTGTCATCGTCTGCTTTCGAATCCGTAACTGTCGCTCGTCGTCGTGGCCTCCCGAATTTTTTGGGTAGCGCTTTCACCAACCCGTCAAGCTTCCACTTCGCACCAGCTCTTGCTTCAAGTCTCTTCCAACAATGTTTTCCACTCGGGGGAATGACGGTCCTTGGATGTTCATTAAGGAAACACCTCCCATCTCATGTAACCTAATGGCAATCGACTCCATGCATCTCAGATGTTGGTCTTTTTTAGAGTTCGATGTAACCAACGTTTCAACTTTTTCCCACTTACTATTGTTAATGTCTGTGTAAGTTTTTACCGCCATTTCTGGAAGTTGGTTTGGGTGGGATAATTTTCCGTCCAGGATAAAGTGATCCATGCCAACTTTCAGTATCAGTCTCTCCTAGTCCGAACGAAATTATATAACACCAACTTCCGAATAATGGCGACACAAACTCGCACCAGTGTTGACTTTTGTGAATCGCGTTGTATGTGAAGGTTTGTGTGGTTAGAAATTGGTTTTAACTGTGAATTATGTTTTATTTGGTGGAGTAATGATCTAATCCACTAAATTTGTGATTAAATGAGAGTGTTGTCTTTTGACAATGGCGAAACGAATACGGTTTCAGCAAGCGAAATAGAATCGTCTGCTTGTTTGGGGCTCCATTCTACTGAAGTATTCTCTACTGGGGCTACATGCCACAAATTATTCTCTACTGACGAGCCCAAACAAGGACGAAACAGTCTGTTTAGAGATCGTTGTGGGTGAGAGCTAATTGATATTAAGTGTTGTCTTTTGCTAAACTGAATCCATATCACGTACAAGTTTCCGTTACGAAGTAAACACGCTCCGTAGACAGAGGTAAGATTAGAAAAGGGGCTGCGCTTTATTTAATGCCCACCCTGATTTTACCTAAATTAACTGAGTAAGCCCATGGCATTTAATATATGATCTATGGTAACCGCATTGAAGCGTCAATGAAAGTTGGTAGCGGCAGAGCCTTAGGGAACTACAGTAATATAATTTGATCCTTCACACTGTCCACAGACATTTAGGAGCAGAAAATGCAACGGACGCCACTTTCGGCACTTCAAGTTCATACAAAGACGTACGGTACTTAAAACATTAGGGTAGTGGTTTCAATGTTAACACGAAGGGTGGCAATAGGTCGTTCAGCAATTTCAGTTAGGAGGTAGCTTTAGAGCCAATATCCAATAAAAACATAAATGGGGAAACATCGACTAACAACAAAACAAGAACAAAACAAAACAAAAGCCGGGGAGCATTTCTACCTTGATAATTCTGTCTCCTTGCTGTACTCCAGCACGCGCCGCAGCCCCATCTGATCAGAAAACAAACACAAAAACAAACTAAGTATCTAAAAAATCAAAACACTACTTTAAATTCCGTTAACACTAATTCATCTTAGTTCCTTAAATGCTTTGCAAGGTTTCACACCCTAAATGACACCAAGAAATATGAAAATACATTTAAAGGCTAGTTGAAAACAGTGGTGCTATCATTAAACAAATAATAGCAAGGTGAAATTAAAAAAATAACCTAAAGCCAAAAAGAGGTTTCATGTAAAATACCGTGAATACTCCCAACATGAGGTGAAGAGTAGCAGTAAGTAAAATTACTCCGCAGTTCAACACGAGGTTGCAAAGTAAAACATTTTGATCGAGGATTTTTATCAGTTTTGTGCAATCTGTCGTCGTACTCTACAGAATGAATTTTCCTAGCATCAACAATACGCGACATGTTACTAAAATGCCATAAAAAAATAAAGACAACTGCTAATCATACCTTCTTTGACGGACTGCACAAAGACTGGGTTGTCACCAGAAACAGTTAGTCCATAGCCTTTCTCGTCCCTTTGGACAATAACGCACCTCTGAACCAGTTGGCTGCCTGCAAGACAATAGACAAATACAAATTATTATAACAATACTTTCTCACACAGTTTGTGGTGGGCCAGTAAAGACTTTTATCAAAACCATAGTTTATTTAAATCCTATAGCTGAAATCAACTCAAGTTAAATGCAACCAAATAATATGTGAGCCTCCGTGAGCCAGGAATGGCCTACGACTACCTCACCAAATAAATGGTTATTTAATTTTTACTTTGCAGTGAGAATACAGTGAGAGTACAAATGTTTTGTACTACAGGAAAACTATGAGGCTACCGTAACGAACAGGGAGTAAAACAATGTGGCTAGGCGTTTTAATGGATGTTTCAATCACACGTGCAAAATCTACCGAAGTGTTTGGTATCCAAATGTAAAAATTGTCTGATGAAAAAGAAGTTTTGTCCTCCCATTTTGCCTACTAGTTCTACCCATACAGCAATGCAGAGGGAAAAGTATTTGAAAGAAACCCACAAATCCATGTAGAGGTCTGAGGGAGCATTTTAAGTTCCCCAAGCAGGTTTTGGGGCAGAAACCCATTGTTAGAACTTTTTTTTTTTTGCTTTCCTGAGTTCACGTTTGCAACATACTGTCAAGTATATTTGGGCAGCTTTCTTAGTCATTTTTTATTTGAAAAACTGTACTCGATTTTACAAGCTTTTTTTTTTATTTTTGTGTCGTCGGATGTTGGTGATTTTGTCAGTATCCTAGATACCAGGATACAGTAGATTTTGAATGTAAAGTTTCACTACACAGAATTGACTCCAGAATTGAAACCACAAATGCAAAATCTACCTATAACTGGTATCTAGGATACTGACAAAATCGCAAACATCTTACAAGACACAAAAATAAAAAAATAAAGAAGCTGCCCAACTCACTGCGTCAACTTACAGGTCTACACCAGTCTCTTGCAGCAAGCAATGATTAGTGTTGTCTGTACAAAATCCTGACAATTATCTACTCCCCATAACTCATTCGACCAGTCCAATAGGACAGTGCATTGAGTTATAAAAGACTATAGCTCCCCCCCCCCCCCCAAAAAAATAGTTGTGGGGAGATATCACTATTACTTCATTGTATTTCACCCAGATATATCCTAGGCTGAATCGAAATTTTTGACCTCGCCCATCCTTGTTTTAACACATCAAAAAAAAAAAGCGTGACAAATATCACTTGTGCTGCGATTAATCGAAGCAAACCTGAACTACTAAGCAATAGCGTTTAAACGAGAAATGACTTAGTTTTTCACACCGAGGCCAACTGGGACAGAAGTTGCAAATCTCGCTTCCCTGCTCTAAGGCCACTAAAGTTGTGTAGGTGAAACAGATTCTGACAATTGGAAGATGGGCAAACGCCGTTTACAGTGGTATAGGTTAGACATCATGACGTAAAAAGGTTACACATTACAACCAAATGAAATCGGAAAACAGGTCTTCTGATATTTTCGGTGAAGTCTGGATCGTTCACATACATCAGCATCCAAAATGCACACACAGGCAACTACTAGCCTACACGCTGGAGCACTCACAAGTCTGAAAATTACAAGACAAATGCGCTCGGAGCGAGGCCATTTGAATTTCAAACTTGTGAGTGTTCCAGCATGTAGTAGTTGCCTGTGTTTGCGTTTTGGAGGCTGATGAAGGTGAAAGATCCTGACTTCACCAAAAATGTCAGGGGACCTGTTTTCCGGTTTCATTTGTGGTAATGTGTAACTCATGACTTCGTGAGATTCTGACAACATAGGATGAACTATCCTTGAGCCTGAAGACTAGTCCACAGCCTTGTCCAATCTACCTTTGTGTTAAGTGACGGAATACAAAGGGAGAGTTACAATGTGGATACATAGGCATTTACTAGCATCTGCGTTTTTGTGTGTATTTTGGCTCAATTGAAACTCGTACGTTTCAAGTCTAAACAAACAGCAGAACACGAAATAACGAGAGCGAAACAAGTACAGTTTCAGCAAGCAAAATAGCAGCAATAACAGAAAACAGTACTCAAATATCAATGCCTTGTCTTACCTTGACAGTCAAGGGTTTCAATCGGGGTCGACTTGTAAAGATTATCTTCTTTCTTAATTGGTGATGCTAAATCAACTTTACTTAAACCGACGAGTCTGAAAAAACAAAAATAAGAAAGTTTAGGAAGCTCCTAGCTACTCGTCTGTTAAAGTTCTTAAAGTAGCCAAATCATAGAATAGGCTATTCCCATAAAAATGAATAAGGCTGTACGTTGAAAATCAACAAGCCTATATCTGCCAGTCAGAGCCCATAAAAATGTATGACCCAACATTCTACGACTGGTTGGGATTTTATCGAATTTACGATTAAGGTACATTTATTTACTTATTTTTAAACTGTATACCGAAGTTTCTCACAAAACTTGCAGATCTATGGGTTGTTTTGTGTAGATACTTGAATAATAAACAATTGACCACTTGCCTATCATTTAAAGCACTTCCTCATTGTCGATCGTCAGCGCTCAGCATAAATTAAACACAGAATGATAGTTTTTACAACTAGGCTATCTTCATCAGGCATGAACTGTCTTTCAGAAATTGTGATCGTTGGTGGGTAGGAAGACAGTTCATGCCTGATGAAGATAGTTGTAAAAACTATCGAAAATTGTCAAGTTTGGAAGACCTAGAACTCTTTTGGTGGTGCGTAGTTATTGGTGAGTCACTATGATGAGCAGCCAAAGTAAACAAACCGTAGCGTCAGTCGAAGTTTCGACCAGGACATCGGTATTTAGTGCTACTTCAGACATGCTAAATATAGCTATAGTCAAATCCCATTACGACGATACCTCTTACAACAATAAACAGCAAGCAATATAGCAGAAATAACAGAAAACAGTTCACAAATTCTTAAAACAATGTTATTTTTGATTGATTATTCTTTATTCAGGGTCTTGGCCTAAGCCATACACCCTATTAACACGGGCTAGTGTTAGTAAGGGTCGACCTAGGATCTTGTGTTAAACTCTCAACTTTGAGAGCTTATAACACCGTCAAAGTAAACATTTTTTAAACCAAATTTGGAATCTAGCCATGACTAGTCAAGGCCTGTCTGCAGTCCAAAATTTGTGAAATTCGGTCCAGCCAAACCCAAGATTCCTCTCTACAGGTCAAACCATTTTTCCTATAAAGCTGGTTCTTAGCTCATTTTAAGGGTGATGCTCTGTAGATGTGCCCTTTCCATATTAAGGCCTTGTCTAATTGGTCAAGTGGTTCAGGGGTTACGGAGCTCTAAACAGACAGATTGATTGTTTTACATTATTTTACACATTGTTATTATGCAACAATGCCAATTAGCAAACGCTAGCTGCAAGACGCAGGCTAAAGATTAAAGGACTTGTTTATATTATTCACACTGGCGAGTGTTAGTAAGAGTCAGCCTAGGGTTTCTGTTTTAAACTCTCAACTTTGACCGTCAACTGCAATTCTAAAAGTAACACGAAAGTAAACTGTTAAATTACAGTTTAGCTGCAATTCTAAAAGTAACACGAATTGAATTAATAAACAAAAACGGAAATTTAAATGTTTACAGTAAGGGTCTGAAAGTCAAAACCTAGAAGTAACACGGACAAGCTTTGACAGTCAGGGTCTACGTGTAAAATTTTGTTAGTAAGAGGCTGGTAACCATTAGACCCTTACTACTCGGTGGCCCGCAGGCAAAAAGGGGTGCGACGTACGACTATGTCGCAGATAATCTGGCACAGTCGCACACAAAACGTGCCGTTTTGACCAAATTTCTGCCGTTTCGTCAATTTTTTACCGATTTGGACATTCCAATACACCATTTTAATCGTCTCGACGAGACCTTTCCATTGATGGAAGAGCCAGATCAATAGGATAAAGCACTGAAAAATTATTCAGTAAAAACCAATCAACATGTGGGTAACCATACGAAAAAACAGATTAGCTGCGATAATTTTCCCCGACAAATGGTGTCGCCGCGGCAGTAAATTCTGCTTTGGGGCTCAGTGGCCAGCAATAAATACAATTTGATCAAAAACTGGAAATCCTCCTACAAAGACCCATGAGGTACGTATAAGTTTCCTGCTTTGCTTTCTGTTGAAAATTATTTTTCGATTTTGTAACGTGACAGCATATTCGCAGCATAGAGCATTATTGTCAATGTTTATCCTCAACCATAAATCGAAGAAATATAATAAAACTTCTAAAGCATCAAAAGACAAAATGCAAACTTCAGAAGAAAATTGTGTTTTAAAATTCCTTAACAATTTCTAAGAACAAAGGAAACCTGCTACAACTGTTTATACACACGTTCTGTCCGAATAGGCTAGAACTAAGCTAACCAACGGGTAGTAAGGGTCTAATGCTTACTAGCCTCTTACTGACAAAATTTTACACCTAGACCCTGACTGTGAAAGCTTGTCCGTGTTCCTTCTAGGTTTTGACTTTCAGACCCTTACTGTAAACATTTAATGTTACGTTTTTGTTTATTAATGCACTATGGCTAAGCTTACAACCACCAAGCAACAATGCATGTAAAATGGTTTGTAAGCTAAAATTGATTTATGTCCAACTCTTCCATTGTTGTAGCAATGGCAGCAACAATGAAACTCTTGAAGTGTGCATTTAATACACAGCCTACATTTAATTCCAGTATATACAGGACAAATTGTGCAGTTTATCTGCTGAAGGGGCAGTTCTCATTTCCCATGTTCAACAACAACAACAAGCAACAATGCTTCAACCTGCCAAAAATAAATAAAAAACATGTTAAGTCGCAAGTCGCCACAGTTGTGCAAGTATGTTAAACCACCTTGTTTAGTAACAATGCGGTTCACCAGCCTCTGTTAATCTTCAATCGATTTGGCTGGTTTACCGCATTGTTACCGAACGCCATGGTTTAACTGGCGCCTCAATTAAAAAATGCAGAATGGTTTAACTGATACATAACAATTTCGGATCTTTTCCTGATATAACATTCTATTTCCAAACATCCATAGACTATCGTTGTAGAGCCCCATATCATGCAAATCTAGACACACATTCTGTTTACTTTACTGCCTTTTAGTTCTCGGCCTCTACATGTTTTTAATTCAAACCGTGTCTATTGTTACGGAGATAGTAGTTTGATGACCTTGAAGCTTTGACTCAACGTCATCCAGGTTACGCCAATGAATTGTCCCTAACATCCTTAGCAAGACGTCATATAACGAACGATACATGACGTATGTCGCATACGTTAGGAGTGAGACTGTTGAGATGAAACAAAAATATAAAATATATAAAATCCCTAACTCATCGCGTCGCGAAAAGGTACAAATGGGTGCAAAAAAAGGAACAAATGGTACTAAAGTAAATAAAAGGATACGTACAAAAGCATTCAAAAGGGTAGGAAAGGGTACGTAAGGATTCGAAAGGGTACAAAAGAGAACAAAATGCTAGATAAGAGTACGAAAGGGTACAAAAGCTTTGGATGGTGCGTAAGAGAGGGAAGAGTAGTACAAAAAGCATACAGAAGGGAACGAAAGACTACATAAGGGTATGAAAGGGTACAAAACAGGGTTCACACAAGATCACACTCAAAAAAATCAATCACTTTCAAGGACTTTTTCCAGAACCCATAGTATTTTTCAAGGACCTTTCCAAGACAATTAAAAAATTTTCCAAGACAAATAAAAAATTTTCAAAGACCTAATTAAGCTACTCAGCTTCAAATAAGGACTAGTTTTATTTGGGAAGAACAAAACACCTCACCAAACACTAAAATGTTCATGTTTTAATCGTGCACAGAAAACGTTTTTGGTAGGCCTATGTTTTGTAAAGGATTTGGTTGGTTAGGGTTCAAACTTCACCGTGGTTCAAATTTTACCACACAAGTGTAAGGAGTTTTCACCAGGATAAGTTATTTTCTTGGCTTTTTTCCACAGCCTTTTTTCCCCTAGATATGTTTTAACAGCCTAGTAAACAAGTGAGGAAAACTCGTGGGGCAACAAATTGAAAGCAGCTCAAGAGCAATTTATGACAAACATGCAAGCTATTCAAAGCTATTGCAAGTTTGTCTTTCTCTTGCTCAATTCTAAGGTTTTATTTTAAATTACGACAAAAAAAATTAAATTCAATGACTTTCAAGGACGTAGTTAACAATTTTCAAGAAATCTATGAGCCTGAATTTTTTCATAACAAATTCAAGCACCTTCAAGGAATTCAAGCACCTTGTGCCACACCTGACAAAAATATGAAAAGAGAAGAAAAGGTATAACAAAAAGTATGAAAAGTACAAAAGGATATGAAAAGTTACAAGAGGGACCAAAGAGTACATAAGAGAATGAAAGGGCTCATAATGATACAAAATGAATCGATAGGGCTCAAACTGGTACAACAGAATACAAAAGGGCACATAAGGGCATTAAAGGGCACATACAAACAGGTACAAAGGGGTACATAATGATACGACAGGGCTCAAACTGGTACAACAGGGTACAAAAGGGCACATAAGAGTATGAAAGAGTACATAAAGGCACAAAATGGTACGAAATTGTACATAAGGGTATGAATGGAAAATGGATACAAGGGAATACATGGGGTAGATAAAGGTTCAAAATGGCACGATAGGGTACAAATGGGAAAGAAAAGGCACCCAAGGGAAGCCACTCGCCATGGCGAATGCAACTCAACAGTCGGCGACCTGTAATTCAGGCTTATTCAACAAAATGGCAAGTAGCAATAGAGACTGGCACTGGAAAAGGGGTATCTCGGGAACCGTATAAGTTGGAGACGAACAGTTTGCGGCATTATGCTCAGCTTTATAAGGGCGACTTTTTTGCATTAATATGGAGTTGAAAAAATTTGTACAATTTCATAAATTCATAAATTGGAGAAATCATGCATCGTGCAAAGATGTATTTATTTGTATTTGGTATGTGGCGAGTAGAAATTGTGAAATGACGAGTGCTTTCTAAGGTGTACTGGCCAAGTGATGACTGGAGTGACATTCAAGAGGGTTGGGTACAAGTAAGCACATAAGGGTATGAAAGGGTACCTATATAAAAGTATGAAATGGCATAATAAAGTAGAAATGGGTACATAAGGATATGAATGGCACAAGGGAGTACATAAGGTATGAAACTTTACAAGGGAGTACATAAGGGTACATAAGGGTACACAAGGGCATGAATGAGTACAATGGAGTACAGAAGGGCATGAAAGGGTACAAAATGGAACAAATGGGTATAAAAGGGTGCCTAAGTGTATGAACGGGTACAAGGGAGAACATAAGGGTTGAAAGAGTAAATAAAGGTACAAAATGGCATGAAATCATACGTAAGGGTATGTATGGGTAAAAGGGAGTACGTAGGGTATGAAAATGCAAGGGAGTACATATGGTACAATATAGGGTACATAAGGGTATGAGAGGGTAGGCCTACATAAAGGTACAAAATCATACATAATGGTATGAATGGGTCAAGAGAATACATATGGTATGAAAAGGTACTTTAAAAGTATGAAATGTTATAATAGGGTATGAATGGTACAGGAGGTAAGTAAGGGTATGAAAGGAATTATAAAAGTATAAAAAATGTACGATAGGGCACAAATGGGCACGAAAGGATGCAACGTAGTACAAAAGGGCATGAAAGGGTACATGAAAGTACGATAGGCTACAAATGGGTACACGAAAGGGTACATTTGGTATGAATGGGAATAAGGGTATGAAAGGGTATATAGAGGTACAAAATGGTACAACAAAGTACAAATGGGTACAAACGGGTACAGTGCACAGAGTACCAAAGGACATATAGGGTACAAAGGGCACAAAAGTTACGAAAACCACAGCAGTGACAACTCAAGCTTCATTTACTAAGCAATAGTCAACTTCCTAAGGCCTATAGCCCACGCCATGCAAAACACCGGCTTTGGCTAAGTGTCAAAACACTGTTTCTAAACTAACAAATCCTTTGATTTACTGTGCAACTGCAAGACAGAGATTAACAAAGCCGTGTTCAACTGCCATGAAAAATGGACCTGGAAGCATACCACCTAGACGCGTACCACAAATGGCAACAAAACATTTTTGTAACCTATGCCTACAGCCCTACTTGTATTAAACATGTTTCATGGCATCATGGCAACCAACCCATAGCGTCACAGCTTCATATGCTTATTATGCCTACCTCGTATTTTAACTCTCATTTTCTTAAGTCATCCCCTTTTCCCCGTCACCTTACTTCCAACAAAAGGAGATTAATAAACATAAGAAAAAGCGTAGGCATTGAATTTTTTGGGCGCTAATTATCTACATCGTGGTAGCTGAACAGATGGCAAAGAGGTCTCTCAACATCAGTTGTGGAATGGAAGTTAGGTGTAATTAAAAAAAAAATTACTCAACTGCAATTGGTATTTCGATAGCTAGCCTATCAAAATACCAATTGCAGTTGATCCTTGGATCATTTTAAAAAGATGCTCCAAACTGTGAGAATAAAACGCTGCAATACAGGCTATTCGGTTGGTTTACCATTGAACTCATGATTTGTTTTTGTCTTGCAGGTTCGTAACGCATGATTTGAATGACGATGTCACGATTCTATACAAATGTATCACATTATATCCAACCAAATGTCCCAGTTGTGCTGCTTGTTACTCAGCATTATGTTCATGTTTCGTTTGAATAATTCGTGATAATCTAATTAGGCCTAATTCAACTGTATGAAGGGTATTGCACAGCCTTCATTAACCAAGCTTCCATTATTAGTTGTATGTTATTGGATAATTTGAATAAAATTATTAAAATACGTTTTTTTAAATAACGATAAATATTCTACCGAGGAACTATTCTGTATATTTATTATTCTGTATAAACATTCTGTATAAACATTGCATACTAAGGTGATCATGTTAAGAAATTACGTTGTATTGTTGAAGAACTATTTTCCTATCTTCAATAAACTGGATAAAAATATATTATCAAATAGGCCTAGATGCAACACACTGCAATTCTTTACACTGCGTATCAGAAATTATTATGGTAAGAGCTGTAGTAACTTTTTTATACCCAATCTTTAGAATAAATTATCCAAAAATCTTTTCTTCCTGATAAAGTTCGGTGCAGTGAAAAGGAAATAAAAATTTGGTTAATCAGTAATTAAATATCTAAATGTTTGCTTCACATCAGCTTCATAAAATCTAAAAACTTAACTAAAAAATACTAGAAACACTTTAAGGGAAGAACTTCAGTGCTGATTAAAAGACACACGCTGATAAACGATAGATGAAAGACGATAACACCTATCCAGATAAAATATATCATCTCAAAAACCAAAACTGGTAAAAGGGGCCGCCAAGTTCCGAATGGTTCGGCCCTTCAAAGGAGTGATATCAACACACCAAAACATTCGCCAACTTAATCGCATCGTTTTAGTAGTTCGAAGGTTCAAGTTTCATTCAACGTTTAAAGTATTATTCGGTGCGATTAAGTTGGTGAATGTTTTGGTGTGTTGATATCACTCCTTTGAAGGGCCGAACCACTCTCAACTTGGTGGCCTCTTTACCAGTTTTTGGCTTTGTTTATTTTGTTTTGTTTTTACATTTTAATTATTTTTCGTAAATTGGACGCGAATACAATTTCTTTGCAACGTTGCTTCGATTTATCATGATACACTAGAGTGAGTCTAGGCACGCACGTCAGTATACACGTTCTCATTGTCCGAACTTTAACTATCCAATGAGGGACGATGCCGACAATACTAACAATGGTTATTACAATATTTTCGTACTTACGCGCCCTCCCACGCCATCCCCGTTATGCCCCCAGGCTCCAAACCATAAAAGGTATGCAGTTCGTATTGTACTGCACCCATTCATCCAATTTCATAGCTGGAAACCTTCCAGTTATCTCGGTATCGATGAATAATCACCCTATGGGATTTAACATGGGGGGGGGGAGATGAGCGGGCTAGCTAGCTAGTAGTAACACATTTTCAACTTTATTGAGGGTCAGATTTTGCATTGTAAGCAGCTTAGCTGGCATTCCTACACGAGTTAATTTTTGTCAGGTGGGTCATTGCTCTCGATTTCAACAATTTAAGCTTTTGTACCACATTATTATTTTTCCCTAAGTACCTGAAATGTGCCCAACTATACTTCAGGATATAAGACACTGACGGCATGTCGTTGCGCTACAATGGGTTACAACCTCGACAATTGAATTGATGTGATGTTTGTTGCCCAACATGGCATCTAGATATGAGCATGGCAACCACAAGAGACGTTGTGTGTTTAGAGCTACGGTTGTTTGGCTGTTTTCAGTCATCTGAGGATAAATAACGATACGACAGAAAAGGCTAGGAAACTTGTTTGATCAGGAAATCAACATAAAAGTCACAATTAATGACACAGATTACCGTTTTCTTGTTGAAAAAACGATGTGAATAACGCTGATATTTGCATAATTACTAACTACTACTAACGCCATTTCTTCTATCACGAAAAAATTCTTTCATGCGGTGAACAAAGCTGGTTCTTAGCTCATTTTACAAGTAGGCTATTGCTCTGGAGGGGGGGCCTTTTTCATAAGGCCTCTTCTAACTGGTCAAGTGGTTCAGGGGTTAGGGACCTCTAAATGACCATTATTATGCAACAATACCAAACTGAACGTTAAATACATCCATGCGTTTGCAAGGAGAAACTGCAGTACTAATAAGAAATACTAATATGAAAAAAGGTGACTTCTATCCTCAAAATGTAGCGAAAGCCCCCCGCAAAAAAAGAAATGGGCCAGAAAACTAGATTGGTCTTTCCATCTCATAATTGATAAGAAAATAATGGATTTCATCAATTTGGACCCAAAAGATTGATATCTACCCCAAAACAAAACTTGTTAAGGATTCCCGTCAAGCTTTTCAGCCGTGTGAAGTCGTGATATCAAACGCCAAGCCAATCCCACTGACTAAGACTTCAAACGTTAAATTAAATAATTGAAAATTGTGTAGTAAGGGGATTAGCTTAGCGTTTGATATCACGACTTCAAACTGCCGAAAAGCTTGGCGGGAATCCTTAACAAGTTTCGTTTTGGGGTAGATTCTAAAATTAGAGGTTCTCAAGTATTAAGTAACCACACATTTACTTTTTTTTTTGTAAGTCCGTATTATTTTATTTTGTAATGATAAATTCTATGCTTTTTTTTCTTTTGTAACTAACACTCTGTTTTGATGTTCTGGAACGCTTATTTGTAACTACAAATTACTTATTTATTTTTTCATGTAATTTACGCTAATTATTATTATTTGCTTGCTTTTATATCGCCAATCTTTCCATTTATTTGATGTAACCTTACCAAGCTCATAAGTACTTTTTGTGCTTCATGTGGTATTTTCCTTATCAATAATAAAAAAAAAAAATAAATTGTTAGCTTGTGCATAAATCGGCATTCATGGATAAGGAGGCATACTTACACCAGACATCGACGAATATTTATTGTGGGTGCGCTAGGTGGTGTCATGATGTTAACTGTTGTGGGCGCTCGACATTAATATTTATTAATAATGTCGATGTCGACTGGTATTGTGGTGTATGTCAGAGTTCTATTAACCAGGGGCAGCTAACAAACAAATCAATCCATCTGTCGTATCTACATAAAATTAATTACACGTTTACAGAGGTTAGCGCCGATTAGGCTGCTACAACTCAGCTGATAAACAGTCACTTTGCTCAAATTGACTCTGTAACGGCCAAAGTACAGTTGTTACCAACTTGGTACGTGTACGTAATTTTGCAGTAGAAAATTAACTATTCATGGGGGGGGGGGGCCTTAATAATGAACAACTCATGACATCAACAATGAAGTCGTGGATCAGAGCACGAAAGTTTGTTGGAAACAGGACGATGATCCAGCACCTAACCAGGCTGTGGATAAAACAACCCATTTTGGCATTTAAACATTGAGTAGCCAGAATGAAATGTTACGTGAAAAACGATTTGGCATTTAGGTCTAAGACTAAAGCCATAACAGACCAATCGAATATGCTTTTACAACAAGTGAATTGAGAACCAAACTCTTACACTCCGGGCGGAACTTCGAAAAACTGATTAATATGCTAAAGTGTACATCAGTCCAGACCTGACTAAAATGCACCAACAAGTCAGCAAAGCCATGCACCAAGAAGTTGCCACCCGTAGGCCAAAAGAAGAGCCAGTTGGTATCGGAAGTGGTAGACTAGCTTACTTCGAAGCCAAAAAAAAGGTTGACGTTCGATTTAGAACTTCTGAGCCTAATGAGGAGGTATTTCCTACAAATATGAACTGCCAAAGCAAGAAGGAGAGTAAAGCCAACCCAGATGCAATACCTACACTAATTGAAAATCACCAACCCCTATGTCAGTTCCAACTTCCAACGTCAAAGAACAACCAGTAATTTCGGCAAGTGTCCCACCTAAATCACCAAGGTGCATCAAGCCATCACTCCTCAACCCACAACGCTGCCTGAACAAACTCAAATAGAACCAAACAAACAAAAACCAAGTCAAAATAACATAACCTACACCAATGCCAACTCTTTGTGCAACAAGTTTGACAAAACTTTGTCTATAGTTTGTCGTTTTAGGAAATGTACTTCTATGCAGTAACCGAAACACGGTTGTCGCCAAATACATAGACATTAAAGTCAAGAGGTTGAAAAGGAGCTTTACCAGTCAGATTTCCACATGTTTCAGGGTTTATAATGCAATTTTAGGAGGTTTGCAAAACTCAACACGAGGAAATCAGCTGAAACCCAAGTTTCATACCTTGACATAACCGTTAAATGTACATTCCTCCCCGCTGGCTTTCCAGTATAGCTCAATTTGACATCATTACTTCACACGTAAATGCTGCAAATGCATCCACTTTCCCTATTTTTTTCCTTGTGAGAACAGGATTAACTACATTAATGCTAACCTATATAAATGTCGCTAGTTAGATGAAACTGGGAACTTTTGGTTTTACATCATAGTAGACTGCGAGTACTAGTTAAGTCATTATATTGGTCGCAACCTTCACCAATGTCAGTCGCCACTCGCCAAACGGCGAGGAAAATTCAGCAGTTGGCGACTTGATTTTTAGAGCTACTCGCCAAAATGGCGACTGATTAACAAACCCTAATGCTTAAATTGTCATATCTCGGGAACCGTATTAGCTAGAAACAAGCGGTTTGCGGCGTTGCGTGCAGAATTACAAGGGCCCTCCAACCAAGTATGCTACAATGTTGCTAGCCACTTTAGTTGATTGGAGGCTTAGATTAATGCAAACAATATTTTAGCATTAAGCAGTAGCAGAACTGCTAAAATTGTTTCTACATGGCGAGGAGGTAATGGACAATGGCGAGTGCATTTTAATGTCTACCAGCCAAATGGCGAGTGCCACACAATTCACATTCGTGAAGGTTGTATTGGTGGGACTACAATATCCGTCAGAAAAACGCTTACAGCGCACGAGATAAAGTGACGGAGGAATAGAGTGTACCATGCAGGCTATACAATCTTCAATGAGTGGTCATCAGCACATCCTTTGTGTTATATGTAGATCGCCAAACTCTCCCCATGACATAATCTTTTTACTTTTAGGCGGTTTCGAATATCCAACCGAGCTTCTGCGCACTTTCGCCACTGTAAGGTGCCCTTGTAACCTGTAACAGCGATCTGTATTGTATAATCTAAAGGTAGTAACCATCATAATTGAATGTTAAAAATGCGCTAGCTTTTCGGCCTAGTTTTAGATTTAGCCCTAAATATTACCAGCTGTTTTAATATCCTAAGTAGCAGCTAACGGAGAAGTGGGTTCGAGACAAGATCCATTTTAGGCCTATTCATTCAAACAACTCAATGTTGAGATTTCATGTGGTCGTGTCAAAGAGTAATCATTATAGAATTTCTTACCCTACGAGCAAAGCCCGGTTACAGGCATGTAGACCTATTCATCTGTCACACAAAATTTAAACAAATGGACATGTGCTTGTTAAGCTACAGACTGTGTAGGAAGCTGCTGCTGTTTACGTTGGATGGTTACAGGATTTTCACTTTAATTCACCGCAATACGACACACAAATCGCCTGTAGCACGTTACCATGTGTCACACGCAGTAGTGACCATGTGTCACATGCTGTGTCCTTTTTCTAAAACCTAAAATGTTAAACTGATTTAACTTGGTTCAAACCGTTAAAATTCAATACAACATTAAATCAAAATTTCCTCCGCCTGCTAGTTGGCACATGTATTGTGATTTTTAAAACTTTTATTATCTTGATGTTTACGTAGCCTACCTTGTACAAAATGTTACATAAGACCGCCTTTGGATTTATACCATTTTCGATCCGCGGTTTTGTTTTGTCTGTGGTTGTTTCCCATTTTACGCTCGGTGTTGTCTGGATGTTAACGAGTAATTTGTCTTCCTGAATACTCCCCCATCCACTCCTGCTCCTTTTCTGCCCATCCTGTCATTCCCTTCTCCTGTTTGCTGCACACAGTTGAATTTCGATGGACAGTTGAATTATATGCTGCTCCTCCCTCTCTCCCCTCTAATTACCACTTTTCTATTGAGCGAAGGCCTGATCGCTGGCACCACCTAGTGGCAGACTATCCAAGCTCAACCTACTTTTTTCGCAGAAGATACTAAAATCGAATCTGGGCTTACTGCTCCCAACTCTCGCTACTATTCAGTCAGATCTTGACAAACTACTGTTGGAAAAAGGATGCAGCATACGACACATGGTCACTACTGTGTGTGACACATGGTGAAGTGCTACAGGCGATTGTGTCATATTGCGGTTGGTTTAATGACAACATGGAGACTAGACATGCGACCTAGGTGGACTTTAAAAGAAATGATTCGTGCTACTGGATAAATGACAAGTACAGTAGCCTAAGTGTTGATTTGTCTAATCGCCAGATCGCAGCGTGAGTTTTATGCCAGCTAAGAGACTTTACCAGCAACGCAATGAACTGCTGACTGTCTTAACATTTAACAACCACAACTATCTAATGCCGATATCCAGATCTCTTCTTTCTGATGAGTAGGTCTAAATTAATACCCATCCAGAGAAATTCATGATAATGCATTTCGGTCATAATAATCTCAGGCACGTTTACCAATAAGGAAAAGTCGGAATATCAGGTGACCAACCTTGGTGTAATTGTCAACCAGGAACTAAAATTTTCGTCCCACATAAATAGTGTTATCTCGAAAGCAAATTCGTTATCAGTTCTGATCAAGCGCATCATTACTTTGAGGCAACCGAATATATAGGCTATTTAAACTTTACTTAGCACTTGTACATCCCTCATTGGAATACGCTGTCGAACTTTGGAGTCCTTTCTTAAAGAAAGATTTTTTATTGGGACGGATTCAGAGAAGTTTTACAAAACGGGCACTAAGTCTGCTTCCTAGACAAGCAATGACCAAACTCAAAATATCCCGTACATCTGGTGGAGTTTTATAATGGAAGGAATTATTATGCTATATAAAATCATGCAACAAAATTACGGCGAACCAAATATATATTTTGTTTAGTCTTGTAGCCTACTATACGTGGCCACCCACTGAAACTTAAATACTAACATTGCAAGCGTGCATACTGGATAAGGCATAGGCTACTTTCTTTTCATGTTTAGGCCTAATTCCAATTGGGAATGGTCTTCCGAAGTCTGTGGTCACGGCTTCTTCCGACATAAATGATTAAAACTTTGATTCACATATTGTCCATACATCCCCTAACCATTCCGACATTCTATCACGAATAGCTAAAATGTTACAATGTTAAAATGTTACTTGGTTCAAACAGTTAAAATTCAATACAAGATTAAATCAAAATTCCACACGTATTGTAATTTTTAAAACTTTTATTATCTTGATATTTATGTACCTTCTAGAAAATGTTACATAAGACCGCCTTTGGATTTATACCGTTTTCGATTCATGGATTTGTTTTGCCTGTGGTTGTTTCCCAGTTTACGCTCGGTGTTGTCTGGATTTTAACGAGTATTTTTTCTTCCTGTAATACTCCCCCATTTCCTCCCATCCTCCCCCTTCCCCACCCATCCTGTCAATCCCCTCTTTTACCCTTACACGTTTGCTACACGTAGTTGAATTTCGATGGATAGTTGAATTATATGCTGCCCCTCCCTCTCACTCCTCTACTTACCACTATTCTCTTGAGCGAGCTGTACGCCTGATCGCTGGTGACACCTAGTGTTCGACTATCCAAGTTCAACTCTCAACGGTAGCTATACTTTTTTCTCACTTTAGGTATTACAACAATGACACTCAACATAGGCCTACTTAATTGCCGATTCGCTGCTTTGCTTTGCTGTCACCTTTCAGCTCTGAAACGTTGGCTTATAGTGCAAGATTTATATTGTGTAGAACTTCATATACAGGGTCCCCATGGCAGAATCAGTTGAAGGCTGCCGCAGACAAATTTTGGCCAAATTTCAGCCGTTTTGTCAATTTTTGACCAATTTTGACATTCCAATACACCATTTTAATCGTCTCGACGAGACCTTTCCATTGGTGGAGTAGCCAGCTCAATAGGATAAAGCACTGAAAAGTTATTTCATAAAAACCAATAAACATGTGGGTAACCATAAGATAAAAACAGATTAGCTGCAGACAATTTTTTTTCCGACAATCGGTGTCGCAGACAGTTGCAGAAAATGCTGCCTCTGGGCAGGGTGTCCCAAAAGCCCCTTGCGCCTGTCACCAAAAAACCTGGTCTTTGAGACTACACACTTGACCTATAGGACCAACTTTTGGCCCTAGGATGGGGTCCCCTCATGAACTTGTAAAGGGGTGCCTTGCCTCCCTCCCATGTATAATTCCGTTCATTTGAAAATAGTCCTATGGTCCCAATTAGGGAAAAGTGTGTATGCCTATTCATGGATACTGCCGTAGATATCCTATTTGGAACTTTTGCGTAATTCTGAGCAAACTTCACGAAATGTGAATTATGGGGCATTCTCCATTTGGTCAACTGGTGGACAATAAAATCCACTTGCCATCATCCATTGG
>JAHWFP010084860.1:0-16244 GCA_023313725.1 Lithobius niger
TCATGATGCGTTTAGTTGTAAGGCATATTTTAAGTTATCAGTCATGTGTTGTCTGTCCTGTTCTGTCTAGTTGTAATACCCGTTTTCTGCTTAGCTTGTCAGTCGCATTCTGTCTAGTTGTTAGTGGCACGTGGGCACAGTTATCAATCGTGATCTGTCCAGTAGTCAGTCAAGTTTTTTTCAGTTTTCTGGCGTTGTTAGTTACGTGTACTGTCCGGTGGTCATTTACTGGTTCGCAATGATGATTTGCTGTCTGCTTATGGCACCATTTGCAAGATAATTTGCATGAAGGTATAGAATCGCTACAAACTGCGTATAAGCGTGATACAGCACCTATAGCTACATATTATAGCTTCTTGCTGGAAGGTTGGTGAGGACTAGCAGACATTCTAAGCTACCGGTTACAAAGGAATATTTGGAAAGCATGTTTAGCATTGTAAGTAAATTTAAATGTTTGGCAGGTTTTTTGGTATTAGTTTTTTTTTTTTGTTTTGCTGTAAGTATTAGACTACGTTTTGTTTGTCATACTTTCGTACAGCTTTTTTTTTTTTTGAAGATTGGATGTTTGTTTTGTTACGCTTATTTTTCAATAATTTCTTTGTATTTTTATGCTAGGGAGAGCCAAACCCAGACTTCACTGAGAGAAGGCAGTCGTGCGATCTGCCAGTCCACCTGACCCCCTCAATAATTGGTACGTTACGGGTAAAAATCGTGTCTGGAAGGCGTCATCGGTTCTAAACACGGAATTTGAAATTTAAAACTTAAAGTTTGAAATTTGCCAGTCGCTGGTTGGCTGTTAGGTTAGACGATAGGTCAATCCAGTCATACGACTGGGCAGACAGAAGCACAACATACTAAAACGAGAGTGGGTCCAACCAGTAGGATGTAAATACTTTACACCTTTCCCCTATGTGAGTGGCTCCAACCAGTAGGATGTAAATACACTAATGACCTTTCCCTTAAGTCAGTGGCTCCAACCAGTACGATGTAAATACACCAATGACCTTTCCTCTAAGTGAGAGGCCCCAACTAATAGGACGTAAATACTCTAATGGCCTTTCCCCTTAGTAAGTGGTTCCAACAAGTAGGACGTAAATGAACTAATGACCTTCCCCTAAGTGAGTGGCTCCAACCAGTGGGATATAAATACACTAATGACCCCTCCCCTAAGTAAGTAGCTCCAACTAGTAGGACGTAAATACTCTAATGACCTTCCCCCTTAGTAAGTGGCTCCAACTACTAGGATGAAAGTGAACTAATGATCTCTTCCCTAAGTGAGTGGTTCCAAACAGTAGGATGTAAATACTCTAATGACTTTACCCTCAATGAGTAGCTCCAGCCAGTAGGATGTAACGCTAATGACATTTCCCTTAAGTGAGTGGCTCCAAACAGTACGATGCAAATACTAGAATTACCTTTCGCCTTAAGAGTGTCTCTAACCAGAAGGATATAAATATTCTAACGACCTTTCCTCTAAATGAGTAGCTCGAACCAGTAGGATGTAAATATTCTAATGACCTTTTTTCAAAGTGAGTGGCTCCAACCAGTCGGATATAAATACACCCAATAACCTTTTTCCTAAGTGAGTGGATCCAACCAATAAGATGAAAATATACTAATGACCTTTCTCATAAGTCAGTGGCTCCAACCAGTTGGATGTAAATAACCTAATGACCTTTTCCCTAAGTGAGTGGCTACAACCAGTAGGATGTAAATACACTAATTACCTTTTCCCTAAGCAAGTAGCTCCAACCAGTAGTATGATAATACTCTAATGCCCTTTTCCCTAAGTGAGTAGTAGGATGTAAATACACTAATGATTTTTTCCCTAAGTAGTGGCTACAACCAGTAGGATGTAAACCCTCTAAACATCCTACCTTTTCGCTACTCATTGAGGGTAAAGTCCCTCACTAATCCCCTTTCCCCTAAGCAAGTGGCTCCAACCAGTAGGAAGTAAATACTCTAATGACCTTTTCCCTAAGTGAGTGGTAGGATGTAATTACACTAATGACTTTTCCGTAAATAGTGGCTCCAACCAGTAGGATGTAAATACTCTAATGACCTTTCCCCTAAGTGAGCGGCTCCAACCAGTTGGAAGTTAATATTCTAATGACCTTTTCCCTAAGTGCGTGGTAGGATGTAAATACACTAATAACTTTTCCCCTAAGTAGTGGCTCCAACCAGTAGGATGTAAATACTCTAATGACCTTTGCCCTATAAGAGTCGCTAATAACGAGAAACAGTAACTCACCCAAAGTATCTATCTATTCACATGTTGGATACTCATCTTGTAACTAATAAGTTTTCTAAAATGTCGTTGATATGATTAAAGGAATTGATAGGACTATTCACGTACTGAAGAATAAATCTCTATCAACACGTTTGACATCGTAAATCAAGCTGGAGGACTGCATTCAGTAGACAAGGCCACCAACATCCAAGGATAATTAAATACGGCTTCTGGCGAGCAAACTGTGATGGTAAAATGATCAACGTACTTGTGCAGTTGCCGTTGTTTATGCAGTTTCCTACACCGTAGTGGGTTACAAAGAAAATTTAACAGTGAGACTGATTTTGAGGGCTGCTACTTAGAGACTGCCGCAAAGAGAAAACAGCCTTGAGATAGGGTATATATCTCTTTCTCTCTTTAAGAAGGGACGACGCGTCTGTTAGATGGCAACGAACTGTTGGGGTCTAGCAGACGACGAGGCTTTCAGCAAGAATTCGTATGAAGCAAGCAGCAAGCACGCAAAGCCTTAACGGGCTTGATTTACTGCTCAACTTTGGTGCCGGGAGGGTTTCTTCATATCCATAAAGCTATCTTATGCCATTACGCATTTTGCGTTACATGCGTAGCAACATTTCATAAGAGCGAGAGGCTTAGTACGACACGACCGCCTACTCAGCGCACAAGGGCGGCCATAATAGGGTTCAGGGGGTGTTGTTCTATTTATTAGCTTTCCCGAGGAAACGGGGGCACTTACTGTTCGCAATTATCTACAGAGCGCAAAAAGGGCACTGCATGAAAAAAAAAACTTGTTGAAGATAAAACCAAATATATGGGCACTAAATACTAAAATCCAATTTCCCCTCTGCTCTGACATAGAAAAAAGAAGTTTGTAGCTTGTTGCCTTCAGTTTTTTTCATGCCTTAAAAATTCAGTTGTGAGTTGTTTGTGTCTGGGATTGCGTGGGGAGGGGGATGGGGGTTTGATACAATTGACAAACATGTTGCACCTAGAAAACTTTTTTAACCTTGGTTTGAGAGGAAAAATGTTGAATATTATTGTGAATTATCTAACCAATAGGATGTGTTGTGTTGGCATCAATAACTTGCACAGTTCGTGCCAACCTATTGAATTTGGCGTGCCACAAGGCTCTATTCTTGAACCACTCCTTTTTCCTTTGTATGTAAATGGTCTACAGTACCTTAATTGGAGTTACTTTACACTTTATGCAGATGATATTTTCTTTCGCATAAGATATTACGATCCGGTTTCATAGTCACAGTTACAAATCGACTACGTACATTACAAGCAATTTCCAAACTGAATGTTCGTTTTAATACACAAAGTGAGTTACCACCAAAATTGGAAAAAATTCTCAGAAAAATTCGCTAAAATCATTGTTTTTTTATTTAATTCAAAATTTTCAATAGTAGTTATTTTGCAGTAGTAATTTAACATTCGTGAAAAAGCAAAATCTCTACCATTTTAGGTTTAAAAAATACAGGTAGGTTAGCGACGTTGGAGTGATGCCCAATTGTTTTTCAACCTTGCTTGCGGGGTTAATACGTTTTTTTTTGTTTAGACTGAAAAACAACTTTGTTTACGGAAATTTATAGAAAACTACTATCTGCAACCCGAAGACAAACCTATCCAATCCTTGACAACTGCTCAATTTTTCCATACTTTTAGGTTTAAATAAATTCATAAAAAATAGCAAAGATTAAGTAAACACTGTCACATTTCGATTCTTGTTTTGACAAAATATTAGCGAGCCCGATCCGTATTCAGATAGTGTTTTACTACTGTCGACCTTGAATAATTGGGAAAAAAATGGACTTGTTCAGATAGAATGAGTCCCATTTTTTTTTCTAATTAATTAACAGCGACAGTAGTTGTTGTACTCTAACTACGTAGTTCATGAACGTTTTCAGATTACGACTTCAACATATTCCCTTTTTTCCGACTAGTTTTTTTATGATTTTAATTTAAATCATTGATTATTTTTTTAATTAAGTGATTTAAATCGCTGTTTAAACTAATGACCCTGTTTACTCCGTCATCGAAACTGTATCCTCTATCCAACAAATCACAGCAGTAGACTTTGCTACAGAAATGAGAACAGAAGAACGTTAGATTCAGTGTCAAAAGTTAGTTGAATAACATGGCAAATTAAAACATCGTTGCCTCCTTATAGCTAATAGACTTCTTCGACGTAACTAAATTAAATAATAACATTTGATCATCGAATTAAATTAAATCCTAAGGATAGCAGGCAGCCGTTAAAAAGGTAAAAATAGCAGGCAGCCCTGAATGAGTAGGGTTACCGTCGAACCAAATTCTCCATTAGGTCTATCTGCTACTTACAAAATTAAAACTGCAGTTAAAAAAATTAGGCCTAAAAAATGAAAATTACCCCTAAAATCACGTTACCACGGCAACGTCAAGTTGCTGCGAGTCACTGCTGGCTTCATCAACAGTGTATTATGACGTCTCTCTATTGTGTCTCTCCTGTCACTTCCCTACTACCAGTGATCTATACAGGCTGTGTTGCTCATTACGTTGTAACACTGTAACTGTGTGGCCGAAGGCGCACCGTGTTGAAAAAATGAATAGGCTTATTGTACAATCCAAATATCCGTTAGCTGCTGCTTACGAAATTAAAACTGCAGGTAAAAATTAGTTCTAAAAGCTGACAATTACGCCTAAGATGTAAATTAGGCCTAAAAGCTATCACATTTTAACCGGCATTTGTGATCGTTACTGCCTGTAGATTATGTAATTGATATAGCTGTCGCAGTGCGTGATAGAGGTGCGCATCTCAACATTGAAAGTAACAGAACTGTACAGAAGACCGGTTGCGACCAGGTAGTCGCTGTAGCTGCTTGTCTAATTAATCACTCTCGATAATGACTTTGAAATGATTGAAATGTTGAGTTTTTATTTATTTTTGTGCACTTACCTTGAAACATTTTACAGTTGCCACAGCTTCCTTTACAATTTGGATTATTGCATTCACTGATTAAATTTGAATATAAAATAAAATCTACCACTACAGCCCACTAAGTTGGTTAGCTAAGGTTGAAATCCTAATTTTCCACGTAGCTTTCGTCGTCTTTCACATATTTCACCAATTTTCACATTATATTTAATTTTTCACAGTGGAATATACCAGTAATATTAAATTATTGCACAGATTCAATCGTCAGATCAATAAATAGTCAATCATTCAAAGGTCAAGGACAAAAAGTGATGTTCAGGTCCATTTTACTTATTATTTTTTTTTATTTTTGTGCTTTGTGTTTTTACGTTTTTATGGGTTTTTATGGATTTTAAAGCGTGTGACTTAACTTCGGCTTCTTAGGTTTGGCTTTACTGCTTGATAACGAAGCGAGGATTGATTTGAAACGTCGCAAATTATGTATTTTCTGTGTACTCTGCTGGCTTTCTATTTTTTTATCGTTATCTCTTAATGCTTATACTATTTAATTCATATTCAGCATTAAAGATTAAATTTTAGAAAAAAAACTGAGCTCATCACGCCTTTCATGAATTATCACACTGTGACTTTTTTACGTTATGCAACCAAAGGTTTCTAAGGTTTCTTTTAGGCCTATTTTACATTTTAGGTGTAATTGTCAGCTTTTAGGACTAATTTTTACCTGCAGTTTTAATTTCGTAAGTAGCAGCTAACGGAGATTTGAATTGTACAATAAGCCTATTCATTTTTGCAACACGGTGCGCCTTCGGCCACACAGTTATAGTGTTACAACGTAATGCGCAACATAACCTGTGTAGATCACTGGTAGTAGGGAAGTGACGGGAGAGACGCAGTAGAGAGACGTCATAATATACTGTTGATGAAACCAGCAGCGACTCGTAGCAACTTGACGTTGCCGTGGTAATGTGATTTTAGGGGTAATTTTCATTTTTTAGGCCTAACTTTAACTGCAGTTTTAATCTAAGTTATACAATGGCTGCAAATTTCACAACAACCTGCCTATTAACATCAAAGAAACTACTAATCAGCACACCTTTTAGAATCATCTGTTAGGTGGTATTAGGTGGTTGATTAACCTGGACCGAAAAAACAGAAAAAAAACATGTTTAGAAAACATGTTTAGCATTTTGAGCTGAACGCACTGTTAACTTTCTTACATACTTCGATGTTTTGAAGCTTTTTTTTGTCTTTTTTTATTTTTTGGGGGTGTTCCGCAATTTATTGTTAAGTATTTGACTAAATTTTGTTTAAATTCGCCTTTCCTCGAGTTTTCTTGGATTTCTTGGATTGGAGTAGTTTTGTGTATTTCACTCCATTTTGTATTCTGCCTTTATCACCCTTTTCATAAATTTGTTGTCCATGTAGTATATTTATCTTGATGTATTTTTTTTATTTCGATGTTGTTTTATTTTGATTTTGTTTGCAAAAGTGCCAGTTCAATTGCTTTTCTTTGTCAGCTTCTCTCAAACCACACGCGAGCATGATGAGCTCTTGTGGGGTGAGGGTTTGCATTTTGTCCTTAATTTTATTATTTGTGTTGGATGAATAAACTTTTTTTTAAACGTTGACCAAATTTAAGTGTTTTTAACGTATTCTTAAAAACAATTTTCGTTGATGAGAACACTCAGGCTGACTACTGGATTACAGTCAGCGATAGAGACTGGCTGTCTGAGAACACTGAGTATGCAAGATACACTAATCTGAAAAAGAAAGAAAAAGCAGGCCCTGTTGAGAGGGGAGGGGTGCAGTTCGTTTCTTTTCTTTCTTTCTCAAATTAGTGCGTCTTACATTCTCACACAGCCAGTCTTTATCGCTGATTGTAATCTAGTAGTCAGCCTGAGTACTCTCATCAACGAAAATTATTTTTAAAAACACGTTAAAAGCTCATGAATTTTGTCAACGTTAAAAAAAAAGCACCTGCCACAGCGACACAACATCTGAAATATATTGTAAGCTTAAGGCAACCAGGGGCGTATGCATGAAGCCATACAACACAGCAACTCGATGCCAAGCGTAATACCCAGAAAAGAGAAACCTAAACCTCCCCCACCCCCACTCTAACAAATTCATGTCATTCCTTACCACTGCCGTACGTTTTGAAATACCCTCACTGATCCTTTTTACTAGCAAATTTAAATGGCAATGTCGAATTACGCAAAAACGGAACGCCTCCTGTTGTCTCAGCTGTCATCCACAAGCACAACCTCACGCTCGAACAATTTATGAAACGGTGCCAAATGGAAGACTCGAATTGCTTTAATTCTCCGCAAATAATTTCGACAACAAAAACTTAGGAAATCCTTTCTTTCTGCTAAAACTTACGACGTAAAGTTCACTGGTTCTGGGGAGGGAGGGGCTTTACATCTCCCTTCCACCTCTTCCCCCTGCTAAAATACTTAAGACAACTTTTTTATGGTGTGGTTATTTTTCTTGCTTTGCATAATGGATGCCTTCCCCTCCTCACATCCGGTTATTTAGGTCATTGTTTTATACGTCACTAGCATCGTACCCGGCTTCGCCAGGGGATTTGTTTGACCCGTGGTTGTTTCCCAGTATTTGCTTGGTGCTGCCTGATCGTTCACTGCAACAGTCGATTTTAGCTAAGTCATGGTTCTACTATAGTACCGGACGGATCTTGGATGAAAAACAGTATACGCGGCTGGGTTGGACAATATGGCCGCCGAAAAGGCCACTGATGCGATTGATTTGTTTTGCTGCCGCTTTCTGTCAGCCGAGGGCGACACTGACAGTACAAGGAATGCCAACGTTCCGTCCCTTGCAGTGACACTTTCTGGCTACACGAACGTGTCTTTTCTTTCCAAGCGCAGAGAAATAGCTTGACTATACGGCTGAGTGATGACATAAAAACTATTTAAAAAATACTTTCATAGATGATACAAATTTGCCACGCAAATCTACGTAAAATGAAAATTATTATTTTGAAAGCCGCTACTAGCTGCCAATAGATGTCGTGACTCAAATATGTGATTTGCTGGACCGATCCCCGAACAGACCTCGAAGAAATGGGCCAGTCGCGGCGGCCATTTGTCTACCCCGTTAATATTGTTGTAGGGCAGCCGAATAATTTACTGTCAATGACCGTGTTCGGAGCTACAGGTACCGCCTATGCAAAAGTACTCGGGACAGAATTGCTAAATGAACAGATCGCGGAGGACGATATACTAAGCACATTCCTAAACTCACCGAACATATCAGCGCAGTCTTCACAGATTCATCAAAGTTGTTCTCAAACGCGCGATGAATTTTCCGATCCCTCGGCGCAACGTCACTAATGAGGCGTAGGACATAGGACTCATCGGCTCTTCAAGATGGTTTTTTCCGTTGAATCCACCGACTAAAGATGGAGGGCGTGCAGCTTTTCTTCGTTAGTATTATATATGTTAATAATCATATCAAAAACCAAAACTGGTAAAAGATAGAGATGTTCAAGTTTTCATTTAACATCCAAAGTATCATTCGATGCGATTAACTTGGCGAATGCTTTCGTGTATTGATATCACTCCTTTGAAAGGCCGAACCATTCTAAACTTGGCGGTCCCTTTTACCAGTTTTGGTTTTTGATATGATATCACTTGTTTTGTTATTTTTAGCTTGAGTGGACATTTTTTCTAATATTTTAATTTCATATCACTCCTTTGAGAAGCCGAACCATTCCCAACTTAGTCGACTCTTTATCAGTTTTTGGTTTTTTTTTTATTTCTTCACCACTTATCTGGTCCTTTTTTCCTCTTTTTATATGGACTAAATAAAAAATAAGGAAAAAAGGACCAGATAAGTGGTGAAGAAATAAAAAAAAAACCAATACGGTGCACATGCAACAACACTAAAAAAGCGACGTTTCGGGTCAGACTACGACTCATTATCAATCGAGAAATTTGTTTTAGCACAAAAGGAGCTGAAGTCACTACATAAAAAACTACACTTTGGGTATAACCAACAAATCTCCGACAATAGCACAAGTGAAAACATAAAACGATAAAAAGAACCTTAGTAAGGGCAGACCCTGACAATAGGGACCCAGACAAACTCCCAGCAGTTAAGACTTGCCTTGCAGGGAGTTTGCCTGGGACCCGGTTGTCAGGTTCTGCCGTGACTTAGGTTCTTTTTATCGTTTTATGATTTTACTTGTGCTTTTGTTAGTGATTTGTGGGTAAAATGTTTTTTTTTTTTTTATGTATTGGCTTTAGCTCTTTTTGGGCTAAAAATAAAACTCTTGCTTGATAACGAGTCTTAGTCTGATCCGAAACGTCACCTTTTTAGTTATTGTGTACCTTATTGGCTTTTTATTTCTTCATCACGTAAAAGAACGAAGGATGACATCACTTTTGATGCAGCGGTTTAATCGAGTAGGATCGGCTTCTGATCAATCCGATTATTTTAGATGCTTATTATGGTACGGTAACTCTTCTACCGGGCATGCAGACTTGACAATTGTTGGTATTAAAAGTGTTAAAATTTCAGTTTTAAAAGCCGTAGGACTCGACCATGCCAGCACACATACACACCAGAGGATCATAGCCTGAATCATGGGAAAGCGCTGGGATTTAAGCTTGCTGCCAAGTTGGAAGAAATGACATCCGCAAAAGAGCCTTCTGGACTTCTGTGGTCAGGTCCACAGCTTCCGTTATTTGGAACATAGCTCCGTATGAAGACACTCCAATGTAATCTTAGACCGCGCATTACGCCTTACATTCTAACAAAGTATCAGTGTTTAACAAATAAGTTATCTGGTATGAAAAACTGAAAGATTTACATTACAAATTTTTTTATGCGTATAATGCAGTCAGCAAAACTGGTTTTATAAAAGTGTTTCCAACGGCACTTTACAAGGCCAGAAAATGCCGGAAAATAGCAAAAAATGCATCAGATTCCGGGGCTCTCATTCGGCTAAATGCCTAGTGTTGCCCCTTAGTACAAAACCCTAGTTACGCCACTGATGAGTATCCACATTCACAGAGAGAAAGATCATCAATAACTTTTTGATGATACTCTCCAGCTAAGTAGCTAGCGACCTTGGCCGCCTTTGCCTGGTGGAACGATGTCACTACTTTCAAATGCCGACCCTTTTTACCCAAACATCCAAACAGCAAAGAAAGCGGAGCCCGCTCCATTATGTCAATAGCGAAAATGGCGACGGCCCTATAGTGTTAACCAACCAGGCGGGGGGGTGACTGATATAAAAATGCAGCATGACAGCAAACAGTGCCCTTTCATGCAAAACTTGATGGTGCGCTAACTTACGGCATATCCGGACAAGTTATTGCCGAATTCCACCGTTGTTGCCTGTTAATCGCTTGATAAACCACGGTTACCTCGGTAAGTGAACAACTAACTGTCGGGTAACTTACTGAACCGCTGCCTGGCTTTCAGGGTTGGGGCAGATAACGACTTTTCCGGGGGAGAATGGAGGGGAGAGCCCCGATAAGTTATCCACTTAAAACCAAAACTGGTATAAGAGAAGCCGCCAAGTTTCCAAAAATGATCGGCCCTTGAAGGTAGTGATATCATTCAACCAACGAAAGGCCGCCAAGGTTAATCCTATAAACCAAGTTAATCCAACCGACTAGTAGTTCGAAAGTTACATGGGAACTAGAATATTGCTACTCGTGCAGGTAGGAATCTTCAAGTTTTTATTTAATTTCCAAAGTATTATTCGGTGCGCTTAACTTGGCTAATAGGATTAACCTTGGCGGGCTTTCCCTGGTTGAATGATATTACTACTTTCAAAGGCTGGCCCTTTTTGGAAACTTGGTAGCTTCTCGTAAAGCAGTTTTGGTTTTGGATGAATATTACAACTTTTATAGGAGTCAACGTACCAAAGGTCACACTGTCTTATCTTCATCCGTCATTTTTTCTTCTGGAGGAATTAGGTTCACATACATGTGCCGAGGTGAATTGTTTCAAAATTTGCGGGATAATCACTGTGCTTTCACTTGCAGGTGCTTGCTGAATGCTTTCCGCTTGACAGGGTTTTGTAGCCTTCATCCAAACACAGGTATGTGACTTTTCCAAGGCTGAACCAATAACTTGGCGGAAATCCATTGGCCAAACATTGGAGAGTTGTGGCAAGTAAACGACTGCTACCGGGAAAAGGGAATGGGGGTAAAGTCCCGTTAACAGTAGTATCAAACGAATTCAGATATCGGTGCACGGAATCATGGTTCCGGTCAGAGGTGCTCTGCGTAACCAGGTTACGCTGAATTAGACGTTGCCCTCTGGCTGAAGGTTCTGTAGGTGTGGATGAGTAAAATTAACGGATTTGTGAACACACAGTTAAATATTGGAAACGCGATTTACTTTCCTAAGAAGACCCAACACCGGGAGAGGATAATTCCAGGAAGTTCAATCCACCGTGCAGCAGGTCCAGGTAATTTACGAATTCGTGTATTACTGCATGGGGTCCAAGTCCGAGGTACGTTGGGGAACGCTAGATTGCGCTGAATAAGACACTGCCTGCTAGCTAAAGGTTTTGTCGGTTGGACGAGTAAATTAAAAGATTTATGAAACAGGATAAGTCCAATCCACCTTGCAGCAGGTCCAGATAATTAATGAATTCGTATATCAGTGTACGGAGTCCTAATTCGGGTCAGAGGCGCGCCGGTAACGCTAAATTGCACTGAATAAGGCATTGCCCGCTAGCTAAAGATTCTGTCGGTTGAATGAGTAAAATTGAAAGATTTATGAAACACAGTTAAATATTGGAAACACGATTTACTTTCCTAAGAACACGAAACACCGGGAGAAGATAGTTCAATCCACCGTGCAGCACATCCAACTAGTTAACTATAGTGTCCGCGGCCTATCTTGAGTTCTCCGCAGAACGAACACAGATAATCGATTGTACGTTTTTAGTAGCAGAGTGCCTTGTTGATATCCAAGATGGTTACAACAACAATGGCGGCCATCGATTAAAGCCACCCCCTCTAGGAAGACGTAGCCGCTCACAAACTACTTGCAGGACTCCGATACGCCGCGCACACAATAATAATAGTAATACTCAAGTCCTTAAAATCAATTATGTAAAAGTTGTTTACAGAAGGGATAAGGTCTACGTCGTTGCAGTAGATGAGCCACCTTTACATCAATGCTATAACTGTATTAGGTTCCTGAATCACTTGACGTTTTCTAGATAGACGTTTGAGTGGGTGCCCAGCCCTATCACTGATACCAGTTACTTACGGATCAACCTAATTCAGCATAAATATAAAAATATGAGCCAAAACATTCAATTCAACTGATTATTCTTTATTAGGACGAGAATGTTATAAATTTTAGTTTTAAACACATGCTAGACTTGCGCTAAAAAATGTATCACGACTCTCATTCATACGGCAGCAAAAATGACTCGAGAAATAACGTCAGAATTAGGGCGCGTTTATCTAGCGACTCGCCTTTGCATTCTCGCAGCTAGAACTCAATCGCGATGGCACAGGTGACATTGCCATGGTAACAACGCTAAATGGATTAGCTAAATTCGACATCGTTTGAGTAAATATTTGCCGTCTCATAATCCGTGCCAATAATATAAAGAATTCCTCATGACGAACAGACATAAAACCGCCGCCATGTTGGAATTTGAGGTGATTTCTAGCTTCTAGCTGCGAGAATGCAAAAGCGAGTGGTTGCGTAAACGTGCCCTTAGCGTCCACAGCGACGTAACAGACAGCTATATTTAAAATACACTGTTTCTATGCAGTGCACACGTTGCAACCCCATGAACGCCCCTGAAGTGAAAGCACCTATGGGAATGTTAACTAGATATCGCATCTTAACTCTTCCAAGCCCACGAGTGCCCTCGCGGTAGTTGCGGATACTAAAACCTCACGTATTGCAGTGCCTCCGTGCCGCGTGGCACGCAAAGTATTAGCAGAGGCACTAGTAGCCGCGACTATACCGCCAGGGCCCCGCGTAGGCTTGGACGAGGTAAGATGCGATATCCAGTTAACTTTCTAATCGATGGGATAATTTTTTAATTCTTTGGTTAGTGAATTCATGCTAAGGCAGATGAAAGAAAACAAAAACTAGGCCTAATTACACATGACCGAGTATAGTTGTGTCAACTTATTACCGCTATCAAGAATTTATAGGGTTGGGATGAGAATTTGTGACTGAGACCCATACTGAAACGTCTTGGATACATTCACATTAGTTCAGTCTTAGTTTATAGAGGGCGCCACGTGTTTTATGTGGGAATTTCTACTCAGTTTTCAGCCTAAAATTAAACTAAACTAAACGAAACTAGCTTATATTTAATTAGTATTTAGCCTAGCTTAGTTGTAATTTAGTTTACTTTAGATTTGGGCTGAAAAACGAACAAAAATTACCGGACAAAACACGTGGCGCCCTCTGAAAACACGGACTGAACTAATGGAGACGAAATTACAAATTCAACTCCCAAACCCTATAAATTCTTGCAGCTATCTTGGAAAGTTGGTTCCTGAAAGTTCTTAAAAGGCCATACCTTCTCAATATATTCGAGCATCCTGCGTGAAATAACTTTTTCAACATTTATATAGCGTCGCTAAAACTGCAAAACCGCGTAACTGAATTGTCCACGATTTTCGTTTTATGGTGTCAAAAGGTGGCTCCAGGCGTCCATACCATCAGTCAACAAATCAGAACACTCTAAATCGTCACGTGCAAAAACCTCGTAAATGAGTGCCCTATAATTTACCATGCAAAATCTCGTAACTGCAAGTTCTGCCTCCAATAGAGCAGTGACACGACGTAGTATTATTGTGTATAACTCTATACTGGAGCCTTAATGGGTTAGCTGCAAGGGGCACTGCAGAGAGAAACAGAAGGGCGTCATACTGAAGCCGATGCTGTGAAGAGTGATTTCTTAGACCTAAAACGCGAGATTTCTGTTGTTGGAGAAAACAACGTTATTTTAAGCCTAAGAAATCCTCTCTTCCGTTGTTTTTCCCTCCATGTTTATGTAGTGCACCTTGTAGTTATGGCCTCCAACACCAATACTGGTACCAATGTGGCGGCAAATGTCACTGCTCTATACACATGGTGACTGTTCTCGAAATAATGCTCTTTGAAGCGCCAAGAAATTCAATTTAAAGCCTTTGAATTACTTTTAATTGTTTAAAGCATGCATCCCTCTGGAGTGTATTCCTAAAAGCACCTAGTTTTGCACGAAATAGAGCAAGGTTAAACCATGTTTTTCAGTTACGAGGTTTTGCATAGCCTCTTACGGCTGTTTTAGTTAGTGCAATGCGCCAAACCTCGTAAGTGAAAAAGCATTTTTTTTGCTGCTCCTGTAAAATTTGCAAAATGTCATGTGTGTGGTTTTTTTGCAGTCTCACCAACGATAGGTTAGCATGAATATAACAAAATCGAGTATCACGAGGAGGAAAATAGGTAAATGAATGCCTTTGCAACATTTACACGCGGATGAAGCAATGTTGAAAAATTGAGCCATACAGGAAATCCAACCGGGAGGAATGTACCTTTAACATTTTGTAGGCAGACCGTTTGATTGGATGCCCAGCCGTATCGCTTGGTATCAGTTGCTTGCGGATCAACCTAATTTTACTAAATTATACTAAATATACAAAAAAGACCTAAAACCTTCAACCCAACTGATTATTCTTTATCAGTTGGATTGAATGTATATGCCGCTATCTTCATCCCCTATCCAACTACTGATACTATGGTTTTAGAATACGAAAACCATACGAATACTAACTTATTGGTCCCGAAATCTAATAGGGCCAAGATGGCCTAATGGTTAGCATGACTGTCTCGTATGCCAGAGCAGGACTCTAGAGCAGCACAAACCGGATCGCGTATGAAAAATTTTGGACAAGATGGCCGCCAAAATCCCCACTGATGCGATTAATTTGTAGTTGCCGTTTTCTGTCAGCCGAGGGCGACAGTGATTGTACAAACTGTTAAGCCAACGTTCCTTCCCTTGCAACTCTTTATACACGAACGTGTCGGTTTTTTTTTTTGCAAGCGCAGAGAAATAGCTGAACTGTGGCTGAGTGATAACTTTAAAAACTATTTTAAAATACTTTTATAGATAAAAAATTTGCCACGCAAATGTACAAACAAATATAAAATTATTATTTTAAACACCGCCACTATCTGCCAAGAGATGTCGTGAATCGCAGTACAAAGATGCTTCCTTCAAGCAGAAGATGCGATTTGCTTGGCCAATTCCCGAAGACACCTCGGAAAAATGGGCCAGTCGTGGCGGCCATTTTGTCTACCCCCTAATTCTGTTGTAGGTCGGGTCTGAGACTTTACTCTCTATGGTCAGAGGTTCTCTCAGGGTTCGAGCTTGACTCAACCACCCGAGGCATTTTCAGGAAGAGAACGCCCCTGTGGTACCTCGTGTTCCTGTCGATGGTAGCATTTAAAAGGTCCTAGGAATTTCCGGTTGGAATAAAGTAGCAAAATTGTTCTAGCGCCATGGCTTCGGTTGGGAGCGCATTACACCGCCAAAGTACTCAAACACACGATACAAAAAAATTATCCTGCGCCGAGTAGTGCCACGTCGCGGCAATAATCCTCCGGAGCGGTATGCGGCAATAACGAACTCCAGCCGTTCCCCTTATTGTTTACACGCGGCTCGGATTACGAAACGTAATTTCCGGTACGATTTAGCGTCCTTTCGACCGGAAGTGGGTTGATCGGTCCGCCGCGGGAGGCCATTTTTTTTCTGTCTCCCTCTTTCTCTCTCTCTTTTTTCGAGTTTCGTTTTTGGAGCCCCGCATGTCGGGATCACGCGGCGCTCGCGGCAGGAAGTGCGCATGCGTTTCCTGTCAGGCGTAACAATTAATAAGACTGGGGATTAGGCGCTGAAAAAAAAAAGGATGTGGTGTGTCTAGGAGGAGAATGGCACGTGATGAACGAGGAACCAACTGCGAAGAAAGAACGTCGATCTTGAAGAAAGAAAGGTAAAAAATGAAAAGAGCATTCAACGCCAAAGGCTCAAAACGCGTTTTCCGGTACGGAAGTGGATTAAGATAGAAATTAAAATGT
>JAHWFP010084860.1:21309-33986 GCA_023313725.1 Lithobius niger
GTTTTCAGTTCATCTGGGTTCGCTGGGTTGTGGGTTGTAACCATGATCGTTAAAGTACCGCCCCCTCCCCCTCCACCCCCGTTTCTCATAAATAGCAGTCAAGAGCTATTTAGATCCGGACTGCGCGCACTGGCTATTAGACACTTTTACACTTGCCACACGCTGTTCTGTTCCAAGGGAATTAAAGCACCCCTCCCCCTCCCTTAGACGCAATGGCGTGCACAGGGGGGGGGGAGGCATTGAAAAATGCCGCTTTTTGCCTTTTTTGAAGAAAAAACATGTCATGTTTTGCTTTTCTGCACTGAAAAATGCTGGTCACAGCGAGGGAAAAGGACAAATAGTCGTAAAAAGGGCATAAAGAAAGCTGGGAAACCCAAGACAAGAAAGAGGCCAAAAATGGTAAAAAGTGAGTGACAAGCAAAAACAAAACAAATAAACAAAAAATAAAGCCTTAGCGTGCCCTTTCACTGAAAGTTGCCCTGCCCTCTCGGATGTCTGTGCCCTCACGCTACTGCTTATAGACGACTTAACCGGGTTTTTTTTTTTTTTTTTATCCCTAACAACTTTTCCGGGTGCAGCATCGATTCTTTTCAATTGGTGTTTTATTGTGAGTGAGAGCCGAAGAATTGTTGGTCAACGGCCCCTGACGTCCTAGTTATGCCACTCGGTAACTTCCTAAACGACCAAACAGAGCGAACCAAACGCACCAGTGTTGGTGACAGTTTGGCTCATTCCCTGCTAATATCCGTGTTGATGCGGCTTGATTGACGTCAACATCGTCAGCGATGAATCTGTTTCGTCAAACTGTTCCTTCGCGCATGTTCAAACCTCCACCCCAGCAAACCACATCCCAGAGATGGTTCGCAATTTAGCATTGCGCTCGCCTGGTCACTTCTATTAACCAATCCTGGTCAATTCCATTAGCCAGGTCTGGTTGCGGTGAAGGTATGACGTATCGAATACTTTGCTGAGTTATTGAGCTGTGTTGTAGTTTAGGAAGGTACTGAACGGCTGACGCAACATCACTGCGCACGCGCGAGGGCACGTTTGGAGCCAAACTGTCTCTAACAGTGGTACGTTCTGTTCGCTCTGTTCGGTGGTTTAGGAAGGTACTGACTGTATAGGGCAGTGACACAACGTAGTATTATCGTGTAGAACTCTATGGTGGAGCCAGTAACTGGGTTAGCTGCAAGGGGCACTGGAGGGCGGAAAGAAGGTCGTCTTACTGAAGCCAATGCTATTAGACTGGATTTCTTAAGCCTGTAACGCGCGCTTTCTGTAGTTGGAGGAAACAACGTTCTTTTAAGCCTAAGAAATCCGCTCTCAAAGCACTGTCTTGACTATAAGTGCCGTTGTTTACCGTTACATTTCAGTCTAGTGCACCTTGTAGCTATGCCCTCCAGATGGTATCTCGTAGCCAATATGACGTCACATCACGCTGCTCTATAGAGCAGTGGCATTTGCCGCCATATTGGCACCAGTATGGGTGTTGGAGGGCAACTACAAGGTGCACTACATAAAAATGCAGGGAAAAACAACGGAAGAGCGGATTTCTTAGGCTTAAAATAACGTTGTTTTCTCCAACAACAAAAATCGCGCGTTTTAGGTCTAAGAAAGCACTCTTCACAGCATCGGCTTCAGTATGACGCCCTTCTGTTTCTCTCTGCAGTGCCCCTTGCAGCTAATTCATTAAGGCTCCAGCATAGAGTTATATACAATAATACTACGTCGTGTCACTGCTCTATACTAACCATGAATCTTAAAATTTGGAAACATCCACCTTTACTAGAAGAAAAACTGTGCACACTTTCGAAGACAATACGAAATCTACGTACTTACACTGTCTTGTTTTACCTCGCTGATCTCGACCCGGAGCCCTTTGTTTCCTGCACCATCAAAATAAAGTCTTCCTTCACTCACCGTCTGGAGTAATCCGTTACGGCCCAAACACCAGCGATAATTACGGCATCCACTGTCACCAAGGACTCGCAGCGCCCTCTTTGTCAGGGAAAACATCTTTAATTAAAGAACGTGAGCTAACACGAGATGACGCTGTTGCTGACGACATACTGACGTCACCAGCATTGCAAGGCCCACAGAAAAAGCTTGCTTTTGACTTACCGTAACGAAGACTCATAGCACAAAGCACTTTCGAGCTGTTGGTCTTAAAACCCGATGGAACGTGATCTCATGGACGAATAGTTCTGTACGCTAGCGCCAGCGGTTCCCACTGAACTCCAAAGCTGTGGTGCCATAGCTACACGACCAAAAACGCGGTTCCGTCACCACACATAAAAAGTACCGTTCCACAGCTGCACGTGCAAACTATGGTTCCATGGCTACACATCCAAAAATACGATTCTGCAATAAAAGTCCAAAAATACGGTCCAAGAGCTACACGTTTAAAACTACGATTCTATAGCTAGATGTGTACGCAAAAGCGTTTCCATAGCAACGCGTCCAAAAATACGGCTCCTAAAGTTAGGCCTACATATCCAAAATTACGGTTCCGTAACTGAACGTCCAATAGGATTCTATAGTTCGGTTCTACAATTTGCTTCCGCATAGTTACACGTCCAAAAATACGTTTCCGCAGCTTGTCCAAAAAATACGGTACCGGTACCATAGCTACACGTCCCGAAAAACGGTTCCAAAAACATCCAAAAATCAGGTAACATAGCCACATTTCCCCCAAAAAAGGTTGACTTCAAGTCAATTGTGACACCAAGTCAATTGTAAAAGCATCTGGTAATAAAGTCAGATAGTTTCTGCTATAAACTTATAATCTGAATTTCAAGAAGTCGAGTCAAAATCAAGAATATTCTTTTAAAAATATGGTGCCACTGCTACACGTCCATGCCGGTTTCTCAGCATAGCTACCAGGTTTGATAAAAAAAAAATGGTTCTACAGCAATACTGTGCCGTAGCTACATGTCCAAAAGTAAGGCTCGCCTGAGAAAGGAAGAAAGTTATGACATGATGTCGAAGTTTTATACGGGAGTTCGACTAACTCAGTCCGTAAAAAAAGGGAATGAAGCATGAGCGCAACTCACCACGACTGCCAGAGAGGAAAACTTTTCGAGGCCATTTGGCTATCCGTCCTGTTTAAAAAGTGGCAGAGAAGTGCGGGCTCAATGCTTGCCTTTTGTAGTACGCCTGAATTGAGATGCAGATTTCTCGTGTTTAAACCATGCGCAATGGCTGTTTGCAGTGACGTCACCATGAGTTAGCCAATGACGAACGAGAACAACGGCTGTTTGGCCGTCTGATTGGACTAGCCCAGTCACGTCATATGCACGTCACAGCAAACAGCCATGGCGCGTGGTATAAAAGAATATCAAGAAATAAAAATATTATAAGAGCAAGACCTTACTGTTCATATGGTAGGCAATGCAGCAAATATGTTGAAAACGCTTCTGACATTGTCATTATAATCGTTAAAACTAGCCAACTTTTTCAGGTAAAAGGTCGTGACCAGTCGAAACAGGGCAACGTTTTCCCCACCACGCCGGTGAACTCCCGTTTCGCCAAATCCCGTTTTGCCAAAAAGAAAGCAGATTAGCAGCTTTTGCCTCAGGGGCCAATCCCATTTCGCCAAATCCCGTTTCGGCAAAACGAATTTGACAAAATTTTACGCACACGAAATTTAATACCTTATTTCTATGGAAGGGCAAACATTAAAAGGCTAATATTTAACAGTGACAAGCATTGGTAGGTTAAGACCAGTTAATTTACTAGTGTTTTGAAAACTGGCAATACAGACGGAAAAACGTGTACTTTAAATACTGTTTAGAATGCTTTGTCGTCACTACGTCAATGCCAAGGTTCTCTTTTAAGAGCAGTTAGTTATACACATGATGGTTACAGGTTACCCTTTCCCAAACGGGAATTCCCGTTTTGCAGAATCCCGTTTCGCAAGGTAGAATCAAAATATTCTTCAAAGGTTTAACACTGCAGAAGTTAAACAGGCATTCCTTATTTGGAAGTAATTTGTGATTAGTTGCGGTTTCTGATGTTATGTGTTTAGCCGCAGCGAGCGCGGCAGTGCGAGCGAAGCACGTAACTTGAAACAAACACCCGTTTGTCTATAAATATCTGACCATTAGCATGTTACAAATGTTCGTGTTTAAATGTTTAAATGTTTTGTGTGCAACGAAAATTTTCGTGAACGGTATTCGGCGAAACGGAATTGGCCCCTTACGCAAAAGCTGTTAATCTGCTTTCTTTTTGGCGAAACGGGATTTGACGAAACGGGACGTGACCACCATGCCAACCAAAGTAAACCCTTCCAACGGCTTTGTAAGGGGATTAGCCCTTCACTTACTTGGGAATGTCACCTCCTAGGACCCCTACATTAATAAAAGTTGCGTGTGTTGCAATCGTGCACGAAAAAAGAAATAAAAAACCTCAGTGGCGTGGGGTGGGGGATGTAGGGGGAGCAACGGTTGAAAAAGAAAAGCCATAGCCACGGAAGAAAAAACAGCAGGGGGAGGGAGGGAAGGAAGGATTAGCCGAATATAAATTAAGCTGTCTTGTCGTTTTTTTTCCCCACGTAAAGCTTGGATTAGGTCAGTTACCTTTCTTCCTGCATAATTCATTCTGTCATTTCAGCCAACGATATAGCTCTTATAATCCTTAAATAAAAAAAAATGAATGGAATGATAGCTTTTTTGTGTATGTATGTGCGTGTGTGTGTTTTGTCGTAGTCAGTTATAGGTTAGGTTAAGTTTGGTCAGTTACCATAGCTCGAATTTCACCAGGCAAGGTATGGAGTTTCACCAGCGACTTTCGTAATTTTTTTCCCTGCATCTTTTTTTTCCTTCGGCCTTTTTCCCCGTTTTGGTATTATTTTCCATTATCTGTTTTTCCAGGCTTTTTTTGGGTAGATGCAGTGTATTAAAAAAAACAAAAAACTATTGGAACTGGCGGTAAAACCTTGGACTAAAAACTCTCTTCGAGATGTACGATTCATGTACGGCTGCCTGTAAGCTCGAGTGTGTTCCTACCTTCTGCATGTAACGTGTTACTATAAATAGTATCCCGTTACTAAAGGCGCTATACACGCATTTATAGCCGCCTCATATTCTAAAGTGATTTCATCATAGCGTAGACGTTATCTCCGGCGCTGGATTCAACCGGCTTCCCTCGGTTGACCAGCCCCAGAGAGGATTATCTTTAGGCACTGAATGGGGTCCGGTTTGGTTACATCATACCGGACCTTAGTCAAGTGAGGGGGGGGGAGGGGCGGACAAAATTGTGGGGAATTGCATCGCATTTCTTTAGAAGTAAAACGGATTCCATCGTGATGCAATTCAGTAGAAGCTGACAGGATCAGTTTGGAAATGGAATTTAACTGGGCAAGAAAGAGGGAGGAGCCAGCCCTTTAAATAGGCCTGGCAACCCTCATTCTTGATCTTTAGCGATATTTGGTATGCTTGGATGGTTGGTCGTGACTTCGTCTCTCCAACTCATGTTATTAGGTTAGTATGATGGACCAACGCGTAAGTTATTTATGCCTGTTAGTGGTTTTATGTACCCCCAACGTTTGGCTATTAACTTTAGCGATTAACTTTAATGCAATAATGCACATTGTTGCGGTTTTTCCTGCAGTGCGTACTTCCTAAGTGTCCCCTAGCGCCTAGGTTGAACTGGTCGACTCGGATGCAAACCACTTGCGCTCCTTGTGTTCTACCACGTTACATGCAGCTGCGATATCAGCGCCACCGCAAAATCCGTCATTGGCGTGTTAGACCACCTCACTCTTCTCACGGAAGTGACGAGAGTTAAACGGGAATACCGGGGAAAACCTTCGGAAATAAGTTTCTATCTCCCACGACTCAAGGTCGCGCTGCCGGTTTCATAACAGTATCGGGCGCAAGTCCAAGGTAAACCTGTCACCGTTTTACTAGATTGTAGACATCTCGTGCGCAGACCCCCGATAGGGCAGGAGCAACTTTTAGTAAAAGGACACATGATTTTCTAAGGACTTTTTTTTTACTATCTTTTTACCCTTTGTTAGGGCACGTTTACGAAACGACTCGCCTTTGCAATCTAGCAGCTAGAAGCTAGAAATCACCTGAAATTCCAACATGGCGGCGGTTTTATGTCTGTCGCCTCGCAAAGAAAACAGCAAATAACGTGAGCTCAGAAGCGTCTGGAAAATTATTTCATCATGAGGAATTCTTTATATTATTGTAACGGATTATAAGATTGCAAGTATATATGCAAATGATGTCGGTTTAGCTAATCCAGGTAGCGTTGTTACCATGGTAACGACATATTTGCCATCGCGATTGAATTCTAGCTGCGAGAATGCAAATGCGAGTCGCTGTGTGCGCCCTTAGTCTTTTTTGCCCTTTTCAGCCCTTTTTTGGCCCTTATTAGGCCTTTTTTTAGTTTCTTTCTCAAGCAAATACCAGCAAATGCTGGCACAAAAGACCATTTTTTTTTTACAAAAAGGGCAATTTTCGAAAAGGGTAGGGGCACTGCCCCCTTGCCCCTCCCCCCCCTCCTGTGCACGCCACTGATTATAGAGTTCAAAAATTTTACTCCTCAGCCATTTCATGAGAATCGTTCCCTCCTTCCTCCCCATCCCCAAAACAAAATTAGGAACAATGATTTTTTTTTGTTTACCCATTTGTGTTTGCTGAGAAACACAGATAACATCCCAACATCCCACTCCTCCCCAACTGCCACAAAAAAAAACTATCAAAATTGTTTCCTAGATTGCAATAATTGTGTCTCCCTTTCGTTTCTTTTTCATCTGGCTTTCTTATTTTATTTTTATCTACAAAAAAATTGTGATAGATAATTTTTTTATGTCGATTTTTAATTTATTTACTCTTAAGTTTGTTAACAAACATTAGAATAGTAACCCGAAAATTGAAACAAAATCCACGCTTAATATCACAGAACATGTTTACAATTAGAACTACAATTACTAGCCTACCTGTTTTTGCCTAAGTCGTTCTTAAATTTTTATAATAAAAAACATTTTATAATGATAATTAATTTAAAAAAAAAATCAACCAAGGAAAATCTACCAAATCTAAACAAAGTTTACGCTGGAAAATTCGCAGTTCACCCAGCTACCTGTTACTTTTTCAACAGAGGAAGAATAACGAAGCATAAAGATTAAATTGCGAGATCTAGCGTATACTGAGGACTTTTCCCGTATTCACCTTGTCCAGATACCAATTTCCTTGGGTTCTCACGCCATACGGTACCGGACGGCGCCTAGCGTGTCCGTCACTAACGAATACCGGAAGAGCACAAAGCTGACCGGCCTGGAGTGGAGCGAGGAGCGCAGCTACTATCTCAGTTGGCCTTGCAACCCACACGGCGAGCTTCCTGCGAAATGGGCAGGCACAGTCGGGTTGTCAGTGTTCGGCCAAAAACCAAGAGGACGACGGATCGAATCCCCCGACCGACCAAGGTATGGAAAAAAAAACTAGTACAAAATTGCGTGTGATGATGTGAAAGATGTAGCGTACCGGTTATACGGATTAGTATATCGGCGCTACTTAAAAGATGTTCCTCTGAGCGCCATTTTTCTCGATCCACCACATCAAGTATGGCCCCCAAAGGTCTATTTCCTTACCGTTAGCCAATCCCTTGGTAAAACTCCGTTATAAAATGTGGCGTCTAGGAGATTTTCTGTTGCATAATAATTAACTATATTTACTGCGTTCCGCAGCATATGATGCTTTGCGCGCTTACAATAACCATGACATTTCATTTCTACGTGTGCATGTACTAATTTTGTCGTAATTACCATGAGATCAAAAAACTAAAAGACTTAATGCGGTAAAAATTAAAATTAATTATTCCAATAGGTCGCCGAAGCAAAATTATAAGACACTAGCCTAAAAAATTATAAATTGTGTGATGTTAAAATACGAGAATCATTCCGGTTTGTGACGACACGATTAATGCATTCATGCCGGTTCGTCTATTACGCGCAATGCCAATTGAGACAGTAGCTGCATTCTTCGCTGCGAGGAACGCAGCTACTATCTCAGTAGACCTTTGCGATGCTGTATGCGCGGATGGCGATCAGCGCGTGGCTGTTATAAGGCAGGCCGGGTGTACCTTTAATTAGTTTATTCTTTGTCCCGGCACTGCCCCGAGCCCATCATTAATATTCGACGGTCTGAACACAGCCGATGGCTGGAGCTAAGAGTAGCAAGTTCCTCCTTTTCGAAATCATCTTTCTTTCTTGCACTACTGCGTACTATTCCAGGACTCGTTTAGACAATATGCACAGTGTCGGATTGGCCCGCCCGGGAACCCGGGGATCCCCATCTTTAAATTAGTTAATAATCAGTTAAGCCTTTGTCATTATGTTAACGGTGCTCTATGGTAACCCTTAGGCCATAGAGAGTTAATATCGACACATATTCTGCAATAATGTTTGATGTCAATTATTAATGACACCGCCGTTACAAAGAAGTTAGTTTTGAGCAAATTCTGATAGATCCACATTTTTAATTGGGCATGTGGGACGTGTAACACGCTACACACTGCGTGGTGCGCCTTGCAGTTACATGCGCTGCAGGTGCGCTCTCTCAATAACCGCCTAAACTCGGGGGTGAGGGATAATCGTCTAACTGGAAAATCGCATAATTGAAAGAATGTATACCGTATAACAGTACCGTACCGTATAACAGGAAATTCGTATTAGTGGAAAATCGTCTAACTGGAAATTCGTATAATGGAAAATCGTCTAGCAGGAAATTTGTGTAATGGAAAATCGTCTAATGTCCCTGCCACGCTCGCACTGCTGTGCTCGCTGTGGCTGTACATATAACATCAGAAACCGCAGTTAGGCCCTGGATAGGTACATGTGATGTACAGCCGCAGCGAGCGCGGCAACGCGAGCGAGGCAAGGACATTAGACGATTTTCCATTATACGAATTTCCTGTTAGACGACTTTCCGTTATACTGAAATACGGTATACGTTCTTCCAATTATGCGATTTCCCAGTTAGACGATTATCCCTCGCCCCAACGGTGGGATCGAGTTAGTTGGTGTTTGGAGTGGCAACCTGTAAGTTGTCTCTATAGCTAAACGCAAGGTCGGTTCGATGGGAAAACTTGATGCCGATGCCTAATATGTGATGCTATGTGTATACTCCCCTAGCTAGAATTGGGCTTGACTCGAAACTTATCGTCCACTCCCTTAGCACCTCACAGAAGACCCAAACGTCATTCAGTATGTTGAAAAAGTGTGTTTCGTTACCGGTTTTTGGTGAAAGTAAACTAAGCGATGCCGAGATTGATGGCAGCTCACCTCGCTTCAGAGCGCTGGGAACGTTTGTTACCACTTGATATATAACATATTCATGAAGAGACATAAAGCAACTTTTGGCTCTTCGTTGTATTTCAGTATTTCCGTATTGAGGCTTTGAGGAAGCGCCTTTGTAGCCAACAGCGGCACGCACATAAAATACCAAACAAAAAAAACCGTAATATTTATAACATCTTCACCAGCAGCACCTTCAGTGGGGTGCACTTTTTTCTCCGATTCTTAGAATAATACATTTTTTTCTACAGCGACACGTAGAAACCCGTTTCGAAACTAAACCTAAGAAATTACTGCATTTCCTTTACTTTTTTATTGCTACTTTTGGGATAAAAGAAGCACTTTGAGCTTCGATCGATAAAAAAAACACTCATTGTGTACTGTTGGCGTCATGAATCACGGTTTATGTTGCATCTCAGTTGAGATGTTGGAGAAATGGGCACCTGGACTGGAGGGATGGCACTAAGTACCCTCGTGGTAGGTAGACCAAAAGTTTCTATATTTTCTTTTCTCGGTGTGGTACGTTTGAAGAGAGCAATAAGGGCATCGCAACCACAGGTAAGAAAGACTCAAACACGGTAATCATCTCATCCTTGCTTATCAACTCTTAAATCAGCACACTCATATCAACCGTTCAGATTTATTTTGCTAATTTTGAAGGTCGCTAAGGAAGTGGACAATTATTCACAATGCTCGATCCTAATTCACTCCTTACTGCATAGCTAGGGGACTATGCACATAGCATTTACATATTAGGCTATCAGCAGAATTTATCCTCGTAGTCCTTCAGCTGCACCTCGTAGTCAGGGATCCACCCTTTCAGTCAGATCCCACACACTAACTCGAGCCCTCGTTCAGCCTCGTGTTTTATACGCGAGGGAGAACAATAGGCTCCAGCCTGAGGCTACTGGCGAACAGGTTCGATCCGGTTCCAACTGGGTTGCAGTGGACCCGTGTCTCCACCTGGCGACTGACAGCTGTCCAATTCCTATGTCTACAGTAATTGGAAGGCTGGCAGGCCGCCATGATTGAGGCAAGTCGAACTACGAAATGTTTGTTTCGTGAGTTGCGTGCTGCCGATCATGTAAGCCGGTTACAATGTACTGCTCGAACTAGAGGCACTATAGATTACTTAGTGCTAAATCCAGCGACAACGCTAGAAGCACTGAAATGAACCACCTCCCAATCCTGTGGAATTCACTCCTTTTTATCATTTCGGCAACTTCAATCTATTTGTTTTTTTTTGTTTTTTTTTAAATGAGCTCTCTCGACAAGGAAAATAGGCTCCCGTTAGGTCACCGACAACGGAAAAAAATAGCTCCCGCACGGTCACTTGACAAAAAAAAAATGCCTGCAAGGTCACATGACAAGGAAAAAAGGGTCCCGCAACGTCACATGACAAAGAAAAACGCTGCCTCAAAGTCAATTATTTGTCATTTTCGGCCTCTTTCAATACTTGTCTTTATGTGTTGAAGCTTTACTGCTTTGTTCGCTTCTCTTTCGGAGGGGAGGGAGGGATTTCGTCTCAGCCATTGGCTCGGAAGTATTTTTTTTTAAATATTTTATTCCATTCTTTAAAAAAAACATATCCTGCAAACAACCACAACATTCCTAATGGTGAACTAGTCCGCCATGTTAGAAATTTGGTCTGCAGACAATCGACGGTGAACTTGATTGTTTTTTTTTGTTTTTTAGAACCGTGAAAAGCCAATTTAAGACTGGCTAATGTCTATTATATTGTAGTAGGCTTCGTTGCTGAAAGTGGAGGGATGTGGGAAGGTTGACAGGATGGTAGGACATATTTTCACTACCGGATGCAAGAATTAAACTGGACGGAAAGCCAATGGCTCAAGATTTGTTAAATAAATACGGATGCAAACCTATTTACGTTGCCTTTTGGACTTAAATGTCACGACTGCCTGAGCGGAGAAACGAATCCACGACCTCTGAAAACAAAGACCGAGGTCCCACCGCTGAGCCGTTTGGGCGTGTCAGTGTGGCTCAGCCGTAGGACCTCGGTCTTTGATTACAAAGGTCGTGGGTTCGATTCCCCGCTCAGGCAGTCTGACAATTAAGTCCAAAAGGCAGCGTAAATAGATTTGCATCCTTATTTATTTACGCAAGAATTAGAACGCCAATTTAATTAATTGAATAAGAAAATTCGTTCAATTATATTTTTTTAGCCATTTAGCTTTTCCAACAGTGTTAGAAACCTAATTGCGCGTAAAAATTAAAACCCAGCCAATGCAAATAAAATTGTGAACTAATAGTTTTGAAGTCCAGTTTGTTCAAACCATTGTATAAAAAACGTTCATACCGGACAACATGAAATTCCTACTCTTTTTCGCTATAATATCACGAGTGCTTCTATGAAATCGATAATTTGTGAGTTTTACGACGAAACTCCTTTCCACATTTAATTTCCCGACACCGAACATCGAGGAAAACTTGCTGGAGAGGAGCTGAGTGTGAAAACTCACAAATTATAGATTTCATAAAAGCAGGAATGGTATTCGGTGTGAAAAGTTTTTTTTTTCCCCCACAAAACAATTCTTACTAGATTCGACATCAGATTTTATTTACGAAGTATCTTAACAGTCAATACATGGTGGTCCACAAAAAACACAACAAAAATTTTTTTGTTAAGTCCAAATTTTTTGTTAGCACCCTCTAAAACCGTAAAGGGTCAGATGAACGATAATCTAGTAGAACTAATCGGGTAGTGTGAAAGTTCCTTTACAGTGCTGGAGTGCGCTAACAAAAAAAATTTGGATACTAGCCTAAAAAATTATATAAAGTGCGATGTTAAAATACGAAAATCGTAACGAATACGTCGAGTTTTCTATATATATGCTGGTATATATGCGAGTCAAAAGCCGCGGTCATTAACTAGCAGCTGGCGTCTGTTTTAAGCTTAGCTTGGCAAGTTGCGCATGCGTACAACGAAAAGGTACCGGAGTATAATCACCCCGATTATACCCCGGTGCCCCGCTCCTCTACCTTCCACCATAGTAGCAAGCGGGATATACTCAGTGAGTTCATGCATGGTGCTCGTTTTGTTGAAAGAAAACAAATATTCTCAATTAAATCCCAGAAGGATTATTAAAGTTCACAGAAGTTACTCGGCATTCTTCTACAATTTGGTAATGTTGTCTTCTCATGTGTGACGCGGTTTTGTTGCATTTACTCTAAATGTTGTCTTCCTGTGTGACATGGTATTGTTACATTTAGTCTAAACATTGACCCTATGCATAAGGCCCTTTGTGTTTCGCCACACTCCTCGTTTGGTATAGGTCCCCTGCACAGGACATTAGGTTTTTGTAGGGCGACGCAGCGATTTACCTAGGGACCCAGGGTATCTCGTGCTCTCTTG
>JAHWFP010084862.1:0-20000 GCA_023313725.1 Lithobius niger
GTATGGGGAAGTGCCTTTTTCTAATATAGGGGTTGCAGCCGTGGCCCTGAAGTGGCGCATTGTTGTTTAAACCATTGTTTGTATTGCCATCCAACAGTAGACTATAACTTGCTTAAGTGTTATATGCTTATCGTTTCAGTACTTAAGTGTCAGAGCACATTGTTGCGCAAATGTGTAGCTCACTAAGAGACGGGATAAATTTTATTAGCAAAGTTTCTTTTCTTTGTTTTTTTACGGAAAACGAATCCAGACTGGATTATCTGCCCCACGCCGATGAGAGGGACAATTTTGCTGGAAACAAAGAAGAGCAGGAAACCAAATGTAGACCGTCAGTGAGCACATGGTCCAGTAAAGTGGGGATGCCTTTTATTACTTGGGTTTAATTTTTTTTCTACGGAGAACGAATCCAAACTGGATTATCTGCCCCACGCCGATGAGAGGGACAATTTTGCTGGAAACAAAGAAGAGCAGGAAACCAAATGTAGATCGTCAGTGAGCACATGGTCCAGTAAACTGGGGATGCCTTTTACTGCTAGGGTGGTTCAATTTTTTTTTCTACGGAGAACGAATTGAAACTCGAATATCTGCCACACGCCAATGAGAGGGAGAATTTTGGTAGAAACAAAGAAGAGTATGAAACAAAATGCAGACCGTGAGTACAGGGCTAATTAAGTAGAAACAAGTAATTTTTTTAAGAAGTAAGTCTTTGTTATGCTCCAACTTTGCCGGTTAATCTAGACAAATGCAAGTGCGTCGCCGTCAAGCAGATAAGATGTTTATTCATTACTAACATCGTACCCGGCTTCGCCTGGGGATTCGTTTAACCCGTGGTTGTTTCCCAGTATTTGCTCGGTGCTGCCTAATCGTTCACTGCAAAAGTCGATTTTGACTGTGTAACACTCCCCCTTTCTGCCAAGCCTCTCCTTCCCCTCTCCCCACCTCCTTTTATCCCGTCCTCTCCCTCTCCTCTTGGTTTCCTTCCCCTTTTCCTCTTTCCTATATGTAATTGAACACGTACCCGGCTCCCGGGTCCCGTGCTTGTTTGTTTGTTCTCTTCTAGGTTCAGTTAATGAGTAATCGTATGCTAATGGTAACAGCTCACTTTGCCCCCCCCCCCTCCCCCCACTCCCAATCTTTCGCTGTGACTTAAGCGATGCGTACCATGTGAAAACTAAGTGTGCATGACGTCATGTAACACTTGCCCTTGAGATTACCACGGTGTTTAGTTAAAAGGATAATATTGTTAGAGCAAATTGATAGTCTAGGCAACAATGTGCCAATTTCAACTTCTTTTAAGGGCAAAACGTCCCAGTTTCAACTTCAAGCCAAAGAATTGACACACTCGCACGTTTCCATTGTTCTCCTTCCGGAGGTCGTTGCGGTTACTTCATTTCTGCTATGAGACATTGGTTTATAATGTACGATTGGTATTGTTACTGTATTGTTGTAAATTCCCCATATGCGGTAGAATTCTTTGCAAATTGTTGAAATGTTTGCAAAAATGACAGAGATGAAAGATGATGTGATCTTTGGTATGTTCACAATCCTATGAAAGTCATGATATTTACCAAAACTGTTAAAAGAGAAACCCCAAGTTTCCAAAAAGGGTCGTCCTTTTGAAGTAGTGATATCATTCAACTAGGGAAAAGCCGCCAAGGGTAATCTTAGTAACCAAGTTAATCACTCTGAATAACACTTTGGACATAAAATGAAAATAATTGAGGATTGATGTCGGCGAGTAGCAATATTCTAGTTTTTATTTAACTTTCGAACTATTAGTATGTGCGATTAACTTGACTAATAGATTAACCTTGGCAGCCTTTCCCTGGTTGAATGATATCACTACTTTCAGAGGACCACTCTTTTTGGAAACCTAGCGGCTTCTCTTACACCAGTTTTGGTTTTGGTGCATTACCGTAACTATTGTTGAGAAATATTGTTTGCCCAGTGCTCAACTAGTGCAAACATTTCTACTGAGCTTGCAAAGAGTAATTTCCCAGTCCTTTCGTCAATATTATTAATTACAAACAAAAACGTCAAGTGAGCCGTAAAAAAGATGGATGTATGATTGAATTTTCACTTGTTAAAATGAACACGGATAAAAATTGATGATTTTTAATTGAAATAATAAAATATACCATTGAGAAAATTCCATCTGTTTAGGTGCTGTTGTGCTTTACGTTTTGAATATATGATTGGTAAAGCACAACAGCACCTAAACAGATGGAATTTTCTTAATTGTACATTTTATTATTTCAATTAAAAATCATCACTTTTTATCCGTGTTAATTTTAACAAGTGAAAATTCAATCATATATCCCCCTCTTTTACGGCTCTCGTTTTTGTTTGTAATCCGTGTACCTTTTTTACGGCTATGGCGTCGCGCTACAAAGGTTTATGCATGCAGTCGATTGTTGCTGGCCACTTTGAAACAATTCAACTCATCTCTGAAAGCCTGTATCTGCGAAATAAATACGCAATTTTATCGTTTAGCTACCATTTTCGAGCAGCTTAGTTTGGTTTAAAAATATATGCGTTTAGCTAAAACACTGATTCTTTCAAAGGGTTTTAGTGAGCCTTAACCGCACCCGGTCATCTGCCCGACGAAGCCCCAAGGCCCTATGTCTGCAACGATGATTCTGTATGATTCTTTCAAAGGGTTCAAAGGGTTTAACGAGCGTTAACCACTCCTGGTCATTTGCCCGAAGCCCTAAGGCCCTATGTCTGCAACAGTCAGATTCCCAGGCGGTCACCCACCCAAGTATCAACCCCCCAGTTGTTTTACCGTTCAACAATCAACTTTTTAGCAAAGACATACACGTGACGAAGAATGAATCTGGAGTTTGCTGAGTGGCATTGTTCCCTAATACAATGGTTAAAACAATGTAAAACAATCAAAATGATAGTCTAGGGTCCCGTAACTCCGGAATGGATGGACCAATTGAAAAAGTGGTCCCTGTAAGGTTGAAGCCCAGGGAAATTTCTGGCTCAAATCATGTTTCAGATTTTAGGTAGGTGCAGTAGTTTTTTTCTGAAACCGTGTCAGCCAAGAACAAGAAGAACAACAACAAGAAGAACACTTTTCAAATTTACGTGTGCCACCGTACGTTTACTCGTGCATGGAATTGCATAAAAGTTGGTATAATGTTTGGAAAAGTTGCTATCTACTATCTGGCCACGTTTGGTCGAAATATATTGAATAGAAACGGAGAAATTAATAATTTTAGTTTTGCTGGAGAGACGACTTCAATCATATATATATATACACGGCTATCGCTGTGCACGATACAACTAAAAAACAACTAAAAATGACGAAAAATGTATTAGTTTTATGTTTTGTCTGGTGTAGTTTGGTCACCATAAAGACATTCATGCAGTTTGAAAAAAAAATATTTCAGTAACCAAATATTGTAATCAAGGAGGAGTGACCCCTAGTATGAGTTGATGCCGAACAATAAAAGTGAGGAACATCAATGGGCAACAAACCCCTGACGATTTTAAATGTTAAAGTTAGGTCGGTCCAGAGACGGCGTAGCTCTAAGGATTGGAGGCCAAGCCGTGTCAAGCGGTCGACATGAGGAACGTCACGGAGGCCGGGTATACCACGTGTAAATTTCGTTGCACCGCCTCGATACAATCGATGTCTTTAAGTAGGAATGGCGACCAAACTGGGCTTGCATACTCAAGTAACGGACGAACATAGACTTGGAAAGCCCAAACCAAATTAGCGATTGATGATTTAGTGAAGATTTAGAGAAGCAACGTTTCACGAGTGCCGTGCGAAGATATGCCAAAGCTAAAATCTTTGCGCAGTGTAATGATGATTTAAGATCCTTGGCCATCCAAACTCCCAGATCTTTTACCATGGTTAAGGAGTCGAGTGAGTGGGAATCCAAATAGTAGTCAAACCCTGGGTTGGAGTTGCCGACTTGCAGGACACCATATTTGCCCTGCGACAATGGAAATTGCCAAGTCCTGAACCAGTTGAAAATGTTTTCGATGTCTGATTGTAATAGGAATCCTTCCTGGAAAGTGACAATTTTAGAACTTGATTTGACATCATCAGCAATTTTGTAGCACGGTCTGTCGCCACTGGAGGTTGAAGGCTGTAGGTCATTTATGTAAATGACAAACAACAGTGGCCCTAAAAAGGAGCCCTGTGGAACCCCGCTTATGACCCATAAAATCGATGGCCTAGTTGGTCCAATGACTACCAATTGTGTCCTATTGGACAAGAAGTCTCCAATCCAAGCCAGCACATTTCCATCAATACGATTGTAAGACAGCTTAAAAGGTAATTTGGAATGTACCACGGACTCGAAGGCGTTCTTGAAATCGAAATAAATAATGTCCGTTGGTATACCCAGTTCAATAGCACAGGTCCAATGATCCAGTGCCAAAAGAAGCTGCATCGTCGCAGACTGGCCTGGCCAAAAGCCGAACTGGTTTTCGTCCAGTAGATCGTTCTGTAGCAAAAAACTGCATTACATTGTCACGCACGAAGGTCTCCATGCGACCACCGTAAGTGCAATCGGGCGGTAGTTAGCCGGATCAGATGCGTCGCCCTTCTTGAAAATCGGCACAATGTTTGCGGTATGCCACAAAGATGGAAGAGTACGTGAGGATAAACAAAGATTAAAAATATCTTTATGGGCTGGTGCAATGGCCATGCCAATTTGTTTGTAAAAAAAATCTGAATAGCCATCAAGGCCTATGGAGTGACTAGGCTTGATTCTTGACAAAACCATCATAACCTGTCTGCTGTAAATTCCATATTGCAGAGGCGTTCGTTGTTGAACTCCAAGTTGTCAGATCCACGCGGAACAGGAAGAACATTGTTATCAAGAACCGAGTTGGATACGAACGTCTGATTTAAAATGTCAGCCTTCTCCAAATCCCCGGTAGCAAAAGTCCCGTTGATGTTAAATGGTGGTAAGGTACGTGCTGAGCGTGTCACAGCTTTATATCGACGGAAAAGGCTGGACAAAGAGCCGTCTCGAATAGTGGCGTCATTGCACTGGTTGTGCCAATCATCGACCGCAGTATTGTAGTTGCTCTTTAGAAAAAATTGAATGTCTTCTAGTTTACAATAGAAGGGCAACCCTTAAAAGTTTGCCAAGCAAGCAACTTTTGTCTCCCAAATTTTTTAATAGAAGAAGAGAGGAATGGTGCAGATTTGGATTTTCGAAGATGAGAGACCTAGCTTCTACAACTTGAGACAGTGTCACCCAAAAATTGATAGAAAGCAGTCCATGCACTTTCAACATCACAACCAGGAGAGGTAATCAGACTAAGCCAGTCAACTCCAGACAGCCGTCTCCGAAATAAAAAAAAAATCAATTTTTTCCGGGATAACAATACCAGGTCTACCAGTTGACTTTAAACCTGATCATGTCGTGGTCACTGGTACCCAACCTATGTAATGGGCGAATATCAAAAAACCAGTCGGTCGTTCTCGGTAAAGATTAAATCAAGGATATTGTTCCTCGAGTAGGAAGCCCAGAATTGCGGTTTTCAATAAGAAGTCACGATGATGCCTAGCAGTGGCGGTACGCGTAGACCAATCTACAGAAGAGAGGTTGTAGTCACCCAAAATGATATTAGAGAAAGTTGGATCGATGGAATTAAATAGATATTGGCAGATGGATTCGATGGCTGTGTCGCAATAACTAGTTGGCAGATAACCCAAGATAAAATTCAGATTATGCAGATGGCAACAAACTGACGGACCCTCAACGCCCTCGTCAGCAACACTAGTCACCACACACAGAAAAGGCCTGGAAAGAACGATAACCCTACCAGCCCTGGAGCCCCAATCCAGGCAAGAGATATAGTAATCATAGTTGCCGATAATCATAGAATCGGTCGTCGAGTGATCGAGCCAAGTCTCTACAACTAGGATGACATCGTATTCGCCCCCCCCCCCGCCTAAATTGCCTGTGTTATTGTCATACACAGTGAAAAATGCAAATTCCTTCAAAGCGCAAATCGATTCCTTTCATATTCAAAATTTTGGTGAATGGGGTAACATTTGAGTCATACGATGAAAATGCATTTTTTCCTCTGTAGACATGCCATATCTCGCAGTGTCTACTGAAGTGACTTGAAGAATATGAGAATGGGGCCAACTTAAAAAGATTGACCCACACACAAGTGATATCCCTTATACAAACTATCTTTGACACCAGCTATTTTCAATTTAGTTTAATTGTATACGCAAATTCAGCATGTATCCCCAGATTATCAACCTACCTCTGTGACGTCATGCTCGATAAGCTTGACTCTCAAATTAACCAACACATGCACCCGTATACATTTTTGGATACGCTATGTCGATAACTTCGCTTGGCTGAGAAACAGTGAAGACATTCCACATATCCTAGGAGATCTCAATGCTTCTCTCCCATCGCTCTAGTTCATGGCGGAGCATGATTCCGAACACGGATATGCCTATGTTAGATCTGAAATTTCACTGAAACCGTTTCCTGAAACAAATCTACACTACTCACTATTTAAAACCGACACAATTTAATCCCTGGTCTACACTGGTCTGTCTAATCCGAAGTGTACTCAAGAGCAACTCGGATGGGGAAATCAAGAGGTCTCTTCTACACTACCCTCTCCCTACTGGATTGGACATGCTTCTCACACCTACCGGAACTTTACGAGGATCTTCTCGAGGATCTTCCCGATCTTCGCACGTCATGGAATCTGACTCATTCAAGACCCACTAGAACTGTAGCGGGACCAAATCATCCTCCTCCTCCCCTGCCAAATTCTTCTATAACCTCAAACAATAATGGGAACCACTGGCAATCCCGGTACCACAATGCCCTCCTGCCCACATTTGGTTCATTTCTTGTCACACCCGATAGAGGACTCCATTAGAAAAGTTGTATACGTCATGAAATGCGAAGCATGCAAGTCTATCTACGTGGGAAAACGCAGGACGCCTTGGGGGCCTGTAAACTTGACCACGGCAGTGCCCAGGTCATGAAAGACCAGGCATACACAGTAATTAAACCAGGAGCGGCATGAAGGGGTCTCCCTTACAATTCTAGGAATTTACCTAATAAATATGAGTAAAAAATATTCGTTGTACTGGCATATAGTCAAGAGTGTGTCAATTCTGAAGAACAAGCGTTTAAACGAACTTAAACCGAGGTAGGTATTTTGTTTTTCAAGCCAGAGCCGACTGGACTCGAAATTGCGTGTCTATCCTCCCGACGCTACAACTGTTTTAGCATATGCCAGGAAATCAAGCCGCTTAGCCCTGTTTTGTTAAAATAAAATTTTGGTGATGTTAATTCGAACTGGCCTTGAGCCAGAAGGAAAAAAACCTGCTGCTTTTTCTCCCAGACGGCTTTGTGCAAATGGTGAAATACGAAGCGGGAGTTACAACATGGATACATGGGCATATATTTGCTACTGGTGAAACTTATCAACACAACCGCAACAGACAGAGGAAGTTACCAACACTGAAATTTTATTACGTGAATCACTCAAAAATGCCACACTGCAGTTGGAAGCCTGCACCATATTTGTGAACAGAAAAAGGGCAATGAACACCATTAAGAATTTTCCGATTATTTTCCGGAGGAAAACATTTTTTGAGTGAATGTTATTTTATTGAGTACGGGTTGAAGTCATCCCGTACTCAATAAAATAACATTAACTCAAATTTTTTTTCCTCCGCTGCATAATCGAAAAATTCTTGATGGTGTTCATTGCCCTTAATTCCAAATTCCATAATTTTGGGCAGCTCCCACCTTTTTTATTTAGTGCTTTAAAATTTTTATTGTAAATATTATCGTGTAGGGCAGTTCTTGCTGCAACTGCAGTTTTTGGCTCTAGCGACGTATTCAATAAAATAACATTAACTCAAATTTTTTTTCCTCCGCTGCATAATCGGAAAATTCTTGATGGTGTTCATTGCCCTTAATTCCAAATTCCATAATTTTGGGCAGTTCCCACCTTTTTTTTTAATTTAGTGCTTTAACATTTTTATTGTAAATATCATCGTGTAGGGGCAGTTCTTGCTGCAACTGCAGTTTTTTGGCTCTAGCGAGACAGAATTTGGCACAAAAATTGGACTCAGAACTTGCAAGAGAAAATGAAGAGCTTGCAATTGCAAAAGCGAATAGCTAAAAGAACTAAAAGAAATTGCTAAAAGCATAAAGCTAAAAGAAGCTAAAAGGAGCTCTTTGGGTTTTGAACCCAAACAGCTCCAGAATTCTTCCAGTATAAGGTACTCATTGCGTCCCAAGTTGCCCCCTCTTAGAAGAAAATCCATAGAAAATTTAAAGATAAATCATTATCTATGATTAATTTATCTAGAATCCTTTTCTATACGGCTTGCTATTTCCAGCCGAATAATAAAGGATACTAGATAATTTAGTCATAGATAATGATTTATCTTTAAATTTTCTATGGGATTTTTTTCTGGGGTGGAGGGGGGGGGGGGGCAAGTTCAAAACCCTGAAAATAAAAAAATTAAAAACATTTTGTTCGATGGGGACGAATGGAGCTTACCAGTCTGTTTTTTTTAATCATTTTTATAACGTTTCGTTTGTTTTAGGAGAACAAGGACGGAATGTGGCGCCATACATTCAATATTTGTTGACAAATTCATGTCATTGTGAGTTTTCTTGCCAGTCTATGGGCACTTCCATCATAAAGTACAGCCACAACTCACAAAATAATAGTGCTGGCAATAAATACATTTTACAATGTAACGTTCAATATTTCTAATTATCAGTAATAATATAACGAGAGTGTAGTTTTTTATCGGTAAATTTTGTCAATCAAAGTTACATTCAGAAGCTGAAAAAATACCGAGCGCTTGCACGAGGTGTTTTTATAAGCTTGGGAATGTAACGAGTGGTTGAGAAAATTTATCGATACTTAAACTACGCTCGAGTTATATTTGAAACGAGAATATACCGTCTCCCGTAAACATCAACTTTAAAATAAAAATTCAACTTGCATATCACGGCCTATAGTTTCTCGCTTGAATTCACAATTCCTGTTTTCACGAAATGATGAAAGCGTACAATTTATTGCCACATGCACTCACTGGTTCGTTTACTATTTGTAGGAATTATATTTTCTACTGTCGCCACCATGAATACTGTAGTTTTGCTTCCCCAAAAATCTATCACAAATTTAACCGAAACCAAAAGTAACTTGCGTGAAAGCAGATAACTGCTAGAGCGCTTCAAGGAAAGTAAATACGTGTTTTATTTTTAATCGAAGTGTTGTTCATAGATTAAAAATAGAATATTCCGTAATACTAAGTTTTACGACAATTATTATTAATTTATTTTTCACTATTTCCGATATTCAAGTACCGCATGTATTTTATTACGGTTCTGGGGTTGCATGGATCGCCAAGCTTCTCATAGTGGCTGTAGGCCTAACCAGAACGGCTTAACACACTTCGGCAAAAAGCGTACATCGCCGAGACGTTAATTAATGTTTCACTTAACTATCAGGTACGTCGTATACGTTTAAAAATTGGTTTCGACCTACCAAATGCAGTTCTTTCATACTTTCTTTATGCAACGTAAGCCAGGATACAAAACGAGTCGAACGATGATTCAAGATGGAAGTATGAGGCTAACAATTTAATCTGATAAAATGCCGTGTGGTCGTTTAATCAGTGTTAAGGAGGTGTGACTGGCTGGTTGGATGCCGTTTATTGGCTTCTCGTTGGTTAATTGTTGTTATAAAATTATGAAGGTATATGCTCAGTAGAAAATTATGTCCGAACAGTAAATTGCATTAATTTGTTTACGCAGAAAACGTAGAAATAAATCATATCAATACGTTTGTACATAATATTTAGCAAATCTTTTTATTATTATTGTTTATTGTTTATTGTTATTAGTAGTATTGTATCAGTATGGTTATATTATACTCGTATGCAAGGAAGAAAATGCACTCAAATTACTGTGCTCGAGCAAGTGGTGCTATGACCTCGCCTTCCTGGAAACCCGCTTGTCTAATTATTCCATTTGAGGAACTGCAGTATTGTGGCGCTACTTTTTTCTTTAAAATTCTTGAACTTCTTGATCTATATCTTGATGAGTGTTTGACATATTTCTCTGGAAAGTGAAAAACTAGCCCTTCTTTTGCTCCCTTAATCTTGTCGTTTCCTGCTTTAGTTGAATTCATTCCAGCATCTGCTTGTTGTGTATTATCTTTTGTCTTTCCAGCAACATCTTCTTCTTTATTATCTTTTGTCTTTCTAGCAACACAATCATCTTCATTATCTTTTGTCTTTCTAGCAACATCATCTTCTTCATTATCATTTGTCTTTGTACCAACATCATCTTCTTTATTACCGTTTGTCTTTCCAGCAACATCATCTTCATTATCTTTTGTCTTGTCAGAAACATCAACTTCTTTTGCCTTTACAGCAATATCATCTTCTGCATTCCTTTTTGTCTTTCCAGCTTTATCATCCTTATTATCTTTTATCTTGTCAGAAACATCTTCTTCTTTATTATCTTTTGTCTTTCCAGCAACATCATCTTTATTATCATTTGTCTTGTCAGAAACATCATCTTCTTTACTGCCGTGTATTTTGTCACTGTGGATAATGTCTTTTTCGTTTTTGGAGTGAGACGACTCTTCGTGGTCTTGGGATTCGTTCAGTTTAATTGGCCCGTTTCCATTCTCTTCATTATCCGATTGAACTTTGCCACGATTTTCGTTGTGTGATCTCAGTTGAAATGTTTCGCCTTTGTCTTGTGAGTTCACTCCATCGTTTTGTTGTTCTACGTAAAGTAATCCTGCTATCTTGGCAACTTCTTTGATGGAACCACCTTTCGAAGTTTCATCATTTCCAACCATTATTGGTGGTTTCTTTTCCACTTCTTCCAAGGAGTTCACTCTTGTTGCTGGAGTTAACAATGCCAAAGGAATAATGAAGAAATATCTCTTCATTGTGGAAGATCTGCAAGTATACGAATTTTTGAAAATGTACAATACTAATAGAAGAGAGTAATTTTAACTACATTTTCGTATAATTTACGAGCAATGGATTCATTTTAATTAGTTGCAGTCAGAAATAGTTTAAACCAACAGCCTCTATTAAACTGGCACTTTTAAAATATATTATGGTCTCTATTTAAAATATGGTAGAGGCATTAAGCGCCAGAATTTTTTTTTAACATGGGAAACTTCCCTTACAGAAACCGCTCTCACTGGGTGTGTATAGCACGCATACCAATATTTACTAAAATCCGTGGGATCAGACTGATACAGACTTGAGCTGAAATTATTAAACAAGAGTTACAAGCTGTTGTTTAGATATTTTCACACAAACACTGTTTCTAGCTCCAACTATTTTAGCTATAGGGCTGGTTTCAGGGCATGGCTGTATAGATTGTCTTGCTCCAAACTTGGTAAAGTAGTTCCGGTGTTACGGGCCTTTAAATGATCCATTTTATCGTTTTACATTGCTTTAAACACAGTTATGCAGCAACACTGCACATTTGATTAATACCGTGACCTTATATAACAATGGTTAAACAATGCTTTAATGAATGGTGAATATATTGCCCCGTTTTTCTGGAATTATACAAAAAACTGGGGCAATATGTTCCTGAATGGTTAAATACTCGGCAATAAAGAGGAAGGGGAGCTCACCCAGGAAAAAGCTGACGTTCAGATGAAGACACGGGATAAAAATCCCAACACCTCCCCTCTAAAAAAAAAGCAACTCGATGAAAGGATTCATCACAATGAATGTGCAAAAGGGGCTGATGATAAACCCCGATGCGCTATATGGTCTTGGGAACCCTGTCAAGCCCTGATCCAACAACAAAGACGTACCCTGGCCTAGCGTCTCAAGTAATGCCCGGGCACATGGTGGCATGGTGACATAGTCAGACAGGATACAAGCAAAAGCAACGGAAGGTCCCCTTGCCACGGCCTGTTAGCAAAATCTAAGAAGGATCTCCTTAGCACGGATCACAAACAAAGGCTTCACCTATGTCAATCAAAAGAGCCGAGAGGGGTGTCGAAGGCAAACACCCAGACACAACCCTTAAACAATCATTAACGGCCACCTGAGCTGACCTAAATACAAGTTTCAAATGCAGGAAGAACGGGAGGGGGAAGTCCACACAGATCCTGATATACACTCTGTAGAAAGTAGAGACAATGGCTCCCTTTGCAACAAGTTTGTTACCGATAAAGGACTTCAGGGTACCAAAACGGAGAGCAATACTCCCTCTAACTGCAGCTGCATCATGAACCCGGTTGAGCTCTGGGTCAAGCCAAACCCCCAGGTACTGACTTTTGACTCGGATACAACAGTAGTCCCATTAATCGTAATAAAGCCTCTTCAAGGGTTACCCTAACGAAAAATCATGAGCTCTGTCTTCGGACCAGACAGGACTAAGCCTCTGACTACAGGAAGCTCAGTTGCCCTGTAGACCACCCCCTCTAAAGAAGTAAGGAGAAAGGGCAAAGTCTTACCGGCCAACCACACTACCACATCATCTGCATAGGCAACCACATTTGCTGTCCAATTCCACAAGGACAAAGTTAATTATTGCATCAAAGAGGAACAGGCTCAAACAACTACCCTGTGTAAGACCTCGGTTAGTAGACTTCACACCAGACCAGGAGCCATTAACCCTACTAGCAAACTTGCAGTACCCAATAAGAGCCATAATAGCATACCTGAGCCCAAAGCTGACACCAAGACCAGCAAACGAATGATTCACCCACGGGATGTCCACTATATCATAGGTAGCCTTGATGTCCAGAAATACCACCGCCACAAAGAAATCATTGAGCCAAGCTTCTCGGATCACCGACTCAAGATATGATACGGCATCCTGAGCAATCCGATGCCTATGGAAACCAAGCTGGCACCCAAAACACAATCTTTGCTTTCCATCTGCCACGTCATCCTACTAACCAGAATCCTCTCATAAACCTTGCGAGGGCAGGAAAAGAGAGCAATCAGTCTGTATAGAGACACAAGTTCGCTCCTTCCTCGTCCTAAGACAGGGGAAAGAACAACAAATATCCAAGACACAAGAATGGACGCCCCGTCAAATTGGTCTTGATAGAACTGCACAAGAGCAGAGCGACCAGCCTCATCCAACTTCTTCAAGTCATCATACGAGACCCTGTCAATGCCCATAGTACTATCACTGCGGCAAGAATCAATAGCAAAGGACAGTTCAAACAAAGTAAGAGGATGCTTCTCAACAGGACACGACCCATCACTGGAGAGAGGTGGCGGAGGAAAGCCCCTGGGGACCCATCAGCGCTGGAAAAATTTACATTAAATGCCTCTGCCATCTCCGGGTTCCGCACGACCCGTCCTGCCTGACCAAAAACTCAGGAAATACTCAGCCACGGATCCTGAGACCAGACGAGCGCCCAAACATGTAAAAGCGCCAAACCCTGAGAGATGCGTTCACAAAATCTCGCTCCATAACATGCTTTTTTCCTGCGTAAAAAAAACCTAGTTTCCTATACGGCCCAAACAAATTCAAACCGCCTACTGTCGGTCGTGGTACGACAGCATCGCTGCCAAGCCAAATGCCTATCCTGGAATGATTTAGTGCAAGCAGAAGCCCACCAGGCAGGCTTGGTTCTTGACTGAGGGCCCTCAGGAGCCTCATGAATGCCCTTCCTTTTCTTAAGCCAGCTCTGGATCCACGGACCAAAATCCCCAGACTTCACCAATGGGCGTTCGAGTGGCATGGCAAAGGAGGCTCCAACAGACAACTGGGAGTAGAAAGCGCCACAGGAAAATGGTGGCTTCCCCTGAGATCAGTGGACACCTCAAAGAAAAACAACGATGAATGAGAAGACGAACACAAAAACAAGTCTAAAACTCTCGTAACACTCCCCATAACGCCTAACAAAGGTAGTAGTCCCGTTTTGAATAGCCTCTAAGCCAAGACAGTCCAGAGAATCTCCAATGATACGCCCCCTGCTGTTACACCAACCACTCCCCTAGAGCCAATAGTGTGCATTGAAATCCCCCAAGACCAGAGGTCTGGGAAGGGAGTCAACCCACCCCTCCACCTTCATCCTAGAAATATACACTGTGATATGGACATTGACAAAGCCACCAGTCATTACCCCACCAGATTCGAAAGACACATGTGTCAATCCCTGGGAGACACTGAACATACAGAGGAGCCAAAGGAATATCCCTGCCAACAAGAACTCCCACCCCTGAGCCACCAGGGTCAGCTAAACTAAGATATGCGCGGGGAGCCTAGTCTCAACCAAACCGAGGATGTCAACTTTCTACATAAAAGCTCAATGTCTTCAAGCTTGTTGTTTGCCTTTACATTACATGCAAACAAGATGAATTATTGGCAATATGGGGGAACACCAAAACAACAAAAAAAAACCATGTGAATACACAATACCACACACTATGAAGCCGACAGTTGAACTTCAAGCAACTCCGCATTATGAGCAGAGGAGTTTGGTGTAATGTCATCACCAAGTAGGTCTGCTTCAGCGTCAAACCCTCTAGTGGGCAGATCATTCACTTCTACCTAACTCGTACCTTGACCACTTTCCGCCGATCCCGTACCACCCTTTTGAGGCAACGAAGAGGTAAACAGCAATGTGTGGGAAATGAAATCGCTAGGAACACTATCACCCAACACTGATTCAGGAACAACATCGTTGGCTACGTCCAGTGACGCTAGAGCACCATCTGACTCGTCAACACTGGAAGCTGAACTTCAGGGAACAATATGGGCAACACAAGATGAAATACTAGGCATAGCAACGTCAGTGCTCTCAACCGCCTTTAGCTTAGCCTGGGGGGCGGCGAACTGGCAAGAGAAGACGTTGCCTTTCTACGTCTAGAGGGACGAACCTCTATCCAGCCATCTTGAACGTTCCGCTGACTCTGCGCATTCACAACAACACTGATAAGGATACTCCAAGCAGCATTGGAGGCTTATTCATAACGCTACCACCAAGGGCGCACTGACAGTCACGGAACATGCAGGATTCAGCCTAGCAGCACCTGCATGAGGCGGAACAGATGCAACAGGCTGCACAGTAGAGGCCTGTTCTCTAACAGCCGCCGCGGCAGGTGCAGAATGAACACACGGATTGTTGCGCGATATCACAAAGCTATAGCTACTACAGTATAAATTACGACAAAATTTCCGGACGTGCCCGCCATGCTGCCAAAATTATAGGCTGCACGGAGGCCTATCAGCTATCACGACGAGAGTGTGATACACCACACACACCATTCCCATCAGGAATATCATTGATGGATACCGAGTCTCTCAAATTCAGAACCACAGAACGGATACCACAGCGACAATGAGTAAACCCCTCCATCGAATGATACACATGCTGGATACTGACAACACTACCATAATTAGTGAGGGCCCGTTCAATAGAAGACTCTCTATGACTTATACCATGTCAGACTACCTGAGCGGGGAATCAAACCCACGACCTTTGAAACCAAAGGTTAATGTCCTACCGCTGAGCCATACTGACAGGCTGTGTCAGTATAAGCAAGCATAAGTGACATATATGTCCAAAAGATAACGTAAATAGGTTTGCATCTGTATTTATTTAACTCTTTCTGAGCCTTTGGCTTTTCGTCTTTAATACCACAGGTAATTGGAATGCATTCCGACATGACTCACAGCCCTTTCAGAACACTGTTGTGTGCACGGTGTGTCTTGAGTCCTGCAAGTATTTTGTGTGCGGCTACATCTTCCTGGATGGGGTGGCTTTAATTGATGACCGCCATTGTTTTTATAACCATCTTGGATATCAACAAGGCACTCTGCGACTGAAAACATACAATCGATTATCTGTGTTCGTTTTGCAGAGAACTCAAGATAGGCCGCGGACACTATAATTGTGGAGAAGGTCCTGGAAAAGTTTCGAACTGTAACACGTTAAGGGTTTATAAAGACAAGAATTCCAATTCAAGAAGAAGCAACTTCCCTGCTCCCATGGGTGGAAAAAGCCACAAAGCGTGACGATGTTCTGCTGGCCACCACACTTCTCTTCACCATCCTTCAGTTGGTCGCTGCCTAAAACTCCATATAAAGTGATAAACCAAGATCATGGACGATCCTTGGACCTTGTCGATGATGTTGGCCAGCCACAGGTCACAGTTCTCCAAGATGCCAAAGCTTCTATGCTGAACTACATGGGCATTGGAACAAAAGAACCCATCACCTGACCTAAAGAAAGAAGTTATGTGGCTAATCTCAAAAGGATCCATTTCAAGATCCATTATGGAATCGCATCAAGCTCTACATTATCAAATTTCAAACAGCACAAAATAAAATCATTAAGTTACTTCTTACAAGTAAAATTAGTGAAAACACTAATGATATATTCACTAATATGAAAATTTTAGGGATTACTAAATTGAGAGATTATGTTGCGACCCTTAACAACTACTATAGCCATAAATTTAAAACTAACAATAAGTATAACGCCGTATACTTTAGGAAAAGCACTTACTGGTACACAGTACCATTCACAGAAAATGTGTATGGAGAACGTAGCATAGAATGCATTGTACCAAACTTTTCATCAGCTTGCCTGAACATTAACTTAAAGTTGAAAAATTAAGAGAATTGAAAAGGACACAAAAAGCACACATGTGCCTTAAAAATTTTAAAGATGAGTCTTCATTTTCTTTTTCTCCTTTCACATAAAACTTTGTGTCGTTTTTTTCCCTGTGGTTATCAAATTTATAATATATTTGACCCACTCTGTGTTTATCCATAGACTTGCTTGTATTTTAGTTATTGCCTCCTACTTTATCTCACCATATTATTATTATTAAGTTTCTTTTATTTACGTATGTGTATTCGTTGAATATTGTATAGACTCATACAAGTTTAACAAAAACCAGACCAATACATACACCATTTCTACAGATCTGGAAGATGCTTACATCCACGTTTCACTTCACGAATAAGTACATCACCTGTTCTGGTTCACCCTCGAAGAAAAAGTATACTTCTTTAAAGCCATGCCACTCGGCCTCTGCAGTGCTCCATCAGTCTTTGCGGCAATCACCGAGTCAATTCTGAGCCATGTTCATGAGGAAGGAAACCTAGCATGCGCCTACCTCCTGGCTGGCTCCTGAGGAACATGAAGAAATGATAACTTTCAACGTGGCTGGTCAAGGCAGTAACACTGCTTTCGAAGTTGGGCTTCAGAGTGAACTACCCAAAATGCCGTTTCGTCCCTGCTCACATGATTAGCTTCCTAGGAGCACTGTTCGATTTGATACACTTCACGATTTTCTCGCCCATGGAACAAATCTCCAGCATGAAGGAAGAAGCAACGCGGCTTTTCAAGAAACTATCCTTCACATTGCACAAGTTTGGCAAAGTTGTCGGCACAATGTATTTCCTTGCGGACCTTGTGTCTGACAGAAAGTCGTGAACCAGGGCCGTAATTTGGTGTCAGAACAGCCAGTTGATAGACTGTGCAGAACCATACCACCAGGTGAACGCGAAGACCGATTCCTCGAAGGAGAGATGAGGAGCAAATTCATAATCTTTGGTCGCCAAAGTCATGTGGAAAATCAAGAGAAGCCTACCACATTAAAGTACTGGAATTAAGAGCAGCCTTTGTGACCATTCTGCGTTTTTAACCAAGCCGACAAAACTACGACAGCAGCATAGCTTCGGAAAGGAGGAGGAACCCATTTCAGCACCCTGCATGCTGAGGCCTGCCAGATTTTCAACCTGGTGACATGACTGGACGTCACGTTATGCTGCTTCACTTGCCGGAATCTCGGAATATCATGGCAGACGTGCTATCTCCCAGCAAAATTCCGTCAATGGCATGGACTCTCAAAACTTCAATCTGCAACAAGATCTTTACCATAGGGGAAACCCCCTGATAGACCTATATCCTAAATCTTATAGACCTATAAGACAAAACACTCATCTGCATCACTTCATGAGCCCATTCCAAGATCACCTAATTTTGGTAGCAGATGCTACAGTGAACCCATGTCGAAGTTCATCTACCAGTTTCCCATTCACTCTTCTGCTTCCAGGCATCAACAATATCAGCAGGTCTGAAGGATTTTTCATGGTAGCTCTGGACTGGCCAGCACATCCTTGGATCCTTCTTCTGTTGAGCCTTCTCGCCGATTATCTGAGGAGACTGCCAGACAGTCCGAACCTAATCTCTCAGAGAAAAGGAAGGATCACCCACAAAACCCAACATCCCGGAACATCAAACCTGTCTGTTATCGCCGGGCTCCTCAAGACATGAGTTTTAGGACGAAGTTTGCCCTAGGAATCGTCCACCATCTTCGAGGCAGGATCTGTAAAACTAACCAAGGCAAGTGACGTCAGTGGAATCGTTGTTGCATCAAATAAAATTTGGATCCCTTGGCCGCTTCTATAAGAAATTTCACAGACTTCATTAATCTCCTGTTCTGCACCAGAGTGAACATGTTAAGGATATAATTGTGTAGGTAAACGATTAACTCCGTTTTGGAAATTCTTGGAAAAGTCTGCTTCGTTGAAGATTTCTGGACCTGATCAGTGAATTTGGAGTAGAAAGATCGGTTACAAGAAAATTGTTTCCATCTTCCACTGAGGATATTTCACACGGTTCCATGGCTGGTTCGATGTGTACTGCTATGTGTTCGATGTGTAGTGCCACAATTCAAGCTTTTAGCTCGATCTGCAATAATTTGTTGGTCAAGCCTCAGGGAGGGTGAACAGGGTTGTGCTAGGGAGGGTGGGGAGTCTTGGGGAGTATTTCATGTGGGGTCCACCGCTGGTTAATGTGATTGCTATGAATGAGTTGTGTGCGACAATTCAAGCTTTAACTGGATCAGCATGAATTTATTGTTCATCAGGTTCACAGAGGCTGAGTGTATCGGAGCAGAAGGGAGTCATGGAGGTCTAGTGAGGGGGTTATCTCATAGGTTTTCCATATCTAGTTCGATTTGTAGTGCTAAGAATGACTTGCGTACCAAATATAATACTTTTAGCTCGATGTGCATGATTTCGTTGCTTAACTTCTTTACTAGTGAGGACAAAGAGCCCCAAGAAAGACAACAGCAACATGGTCATGCTGTGGAGGCCAAATGGATCGGTTGTTGCCAATAAAATTTTTAAAGCAGTGAAGTAGTTATCACACGACCCCAAACACTGAATTTCGTTGGTCTATGTCAATCTGGGAAAAGCTATATGGGTTCAAAATTTTGCATTTCTCTAACAAGAATAACAACAACAACAATATTGCAATCACATTAAAATAGCATTCAAAAGGCCCTAGGCCGTGTCCATGCCTACGTTTTAAGGTATAAAACTCGAAAATCCTTTCATTGGTTCGATCTCCAGGTGAGGGCAAAGAGTCCCAACAACAACAACAACAACAACAACAACAACAAACAATGACCATACTGTGGACGCCGAACGGTTCGATTGTTGTCATTAAAAATTGTAATCCAGTGAAGCAGTTGCGACACGACTCCAAATATAAAATTTCGTTGGTCTATATCAATTCTGAACGAAACTAAGAAATTTCGAAGTTTCACTGAAATTCATGCTGAGGCTGATAAATAAATAAATTACAAACAAAAACGTCAAGTGTGCCGTAAAAAGGGGTTATATGATTGAATTTTCACTTGTTAATATGTACACGGATAAAAACTAATGATTTTTTTATTGAAATAATCAAATGTACAATTGAGAAAATTGCATCTGTTTAAGTGCTGTTGCGCTTTACGTTTCAAATATATGATTCGTAAAGCACAACATCACTTAAACAGATGCAATTTTCTCAATTGTACATTTGATTATTTCAATTAAAAAATCATCAATTGTTATCTGTGTACATTTTAACAAGTGAAAATTCAATCATATAAACCCTTTTTTACGGCACAGTTGACGTTTTTGTTTGTAATCCGTGTACCTTTTTTACGGCTATGGCGTCGCGCTACAAAGGTTTATACATGCAGTCGAATGTTGCTG
>JAHWFP010084862.1:30811-81005 GCA_023313725.1 Lithobius niger
CCTGCTGTACGAACATTTTGTTGGGGAGCAATTTGCATTTGGGAAAGCTCTTGATCTTCTCCATCTTGATTTAAGTGCGTGGATTGTTTAATTTCTTCATCTATTTTACTAACTTCCTCTGTTTCCTTTGGTTCTTCCTGTCTGATAAAGTCTTTTGCCTCTGTCTCTGTTTTTTGAAGTGGGCCGTAAGCTGGTATATCTTCATATCGTTGTTGCTTTATTACCCTATCAACGTTTGATTGGTCAGATGTTACAACATCGATTGTATCTTCCACTGGTTGTAGTGAATTTTTTTCTGTAGCGAACTGCGTCATTTGTTTTCGTTTCTCTATTTTCGTCTGAGCTTCCGGAGATGGTGTTGGTTCTTCCATTATGACTGCATCACCCACTGCTGTCTGAGCAAGCCTATCTGTCTGAGTGAACTGCGTCATTTGTTTTCTTTCCTCAATTTTCGTCTGAGCTTCCTGAGATGGTGTTGGTTCTTCCAGTATGACTGAGTCACCCACTGCTGTCTGAGCAAGCCTATCTGTCTGAGTGAACTGCGTCATTTGTTTTCTTTCCTCAAGTTTCGTCTGAGCTTCCTGAGATGGTGTTGGTTCTTTCAGTATGACTGAATCATCATCTGCTTTTTCAGCAAGCCTATCTGACTGGGTGAACTGGGTCACTTGTTTTTGTTCCTCCAGCTTCGTCTGAGCGTCCTGAGGTGGTATTGGTTCTTCCAGTATGACTGAATCATCCACTGCTGCCTGAGCAAGCTTATCTGAAGAAGTGAACTGTGTCATTTGTTTTCGTTTCACCAGTTTCGTCTGAGCGTCCTGAGATGGTATTGGTTCTTCCAGTATGACTGAATCATCCACTGCTGCCTGAGCAAGCTTATCTGAAGAAGTGAAATGTGTCATTTGTTTTCGCTCCTCCAGTTTCATCTGAGCGTCCTGAGATGGTATTGGTTCTTCCAGTATGACTGAATCATCCACTGCTGTCTGAGCAAGCTTATCTGAAGAAGTGAACTGCGTCTTTTGTTTTCGTTCCTCCAGCTTCGTCTGAGCTTCCTGAGATGGTGTTTTATCTTCCAGCATGACTGAATCATCCACTGCTGTCTGAGCGGGCCTTTCTAACTGAGTGAACTGTGTCATTTGTTTTCGTTCCACCAGTTTCGTCTGAGCTTCCTGAGATGGTGTTGGTTTTTCCAGTATGACGGAATCATCGACGGTTGTCTGAGCAGACCTATCCGACTGAATGTTTTGTAAGTCATAGTTTGGCTTACCTTCACTGATACGTGCCTGGGTATCATTTGGCTGGTAACCTATCGAAGTATCGATTATTCCTTCGATTGGGTTTAATGAATCTGTCTCTGGAGTTATATGTGGTGTTTGTTTTCGTTGTTCCATTATGACACGAGGTTCCTGTGTTGAATTTGGTTCTTCCAGGATGGCTGAACTTTCCACCACTGCCTGAGAAGAGCTCTCTGAGTGTTCGTTTTGTGAACTGTGCTGTGGTACATCTTCATTTGGTCTCAACTGTCTTGCCCCATTAACATTTAATTGGTCCACTTTTGGAATATCAGTTATTTCCCCCACGTGTTCTACAGAATCTAAACCTACAGCCGACTGTGGTGTTTGTTTTCTTTGCTGTAATATTACCGAAGATTCCTGTAGTGTTTTTAGTTCCTGCTCTGTGGGTGAATCTTCAGGCACTGTCTGACTTTTTTGTGGAAGGGACTGTGGCATGTCTTCATTTTCTGGTCCTAATTGCTTTACTCTTGCCACATTTGATTGATTGTCTGTTGGGATATTTTCTATTTCTTCTAATTGTTGCACTGAATCTGTCCCAAGACCAGACTGTGTTCTTTGCTTTCTTTGATCAAGTATCACCCTAGATTCCTGTGCTGAATTTTTTTCTTCCTGAGCAACTGGATCTTCAGGAATTGTCTGAACTTTTTGTGGAACATACTGTGGCACGTCTTCATTGTCTGCTCCTAATTGCTTTGTAACATCCACAGTTGATTGGTTGTTTATTGGAATATTGGCTATTTCCTCCATTTGTTGTACTGAATCTTCCCCAGGAGCAAACTGTGTTGCTTGATTTCTTTGTACCATTATCATCGGAGCTTCCTGTGCTATTTTTTGTCCTTCGATTATGGCTGAATCTTCCGCTTCTGGCAGTAATATTTGCGACCTATAGTGAGTCGTATCATCCCTATCTGGGCCTAACAGTCTTATTGCATTCACATCTGACTGGTTGTCTGTTGGCAAGTTGACCGTTTCTTTCGTTTGTTGTGCTGAGTCAGTCCCAGAAGACAAATCTGTTGTTTGCTTTCTTGGTTCCATTACTACAAGTGGTGTTTGTTCTGAATATTGTTCTTCGTGTGTTGGTAACTCTTTTAGTGTTGTTTGTGCAGAGACATCTGGCTGAGCTTTTTGTGAATCGTATTGTAATACAGGTGCGTTGGTTGGCACAAGCTGCATCGACTCCTTAGCATTTGATTGGTCAGCTAATGGCACATCGACTATTTCCTCCGTTCTTCGCTCTGAATCTGTCCCTGGAATAAATTGCGTTTTTTGTTTTCTTTGTGCCATGTTCGCATGAGCTTCCTGCAGTGGTTTTGGTTTTTCCTTTATAGACAGATTTTCCAGTAAAGTCTGAGTAGGAAAGTCATTCTGAGTTGTTAGCTGAGGAAAGGAGTCATTGTTTAGTTCAGGTTGCATTTCTCCATTTACATTTGATAGGTACTCTAGGGGTAGTTCATCACCTTCTTCTGTTTGTTGCAATGAAGATGTCCCTGGACTAAATTGTGTTTGTTGTTTTCGCTGTTCCAATATCAAACCAGGTACTTGATTCGTTTTTGATTCTTCTTGCAAAGTAAGTGCCATTTCTGACTGATATCTTTGTGAACCATTTTCAACGTCTTCACTGTTTAGTCGTAATTGCGTTGCACCATTCAAATGTGATTGGTGAGCCTTTGGAACATTGGTTGAATTTTCTGTTCTGCGGATCGAATCCGTTTCTCCGATCAGTGGCGTTGTTTGTTTTCTTTGTTCCAGCATTACATGATCGTTCAGTACTGGTTTTTCTCTTTTGTGCACAGCCAGTTCTTTAACATGTGGCTCAGTTGAAATGTTAGTATGATTTCTTTGCGAACCATGGTTTTGTACATAATTATTTAATTGGCTAGCTTCTGAATGAGTAGCTGTATTTTTGGTTTGTGGCATTGAGAACTCGTCCGGACTTAAAAGTGTTGTTTGTTTACGTTGGGCCATATTTGTATTTGCCTCCTTGTTTAGTCTTCCTTCAACCAATACTATTGATTTCATTACAACTGACGGAGTAGTGGACTTGATCGGGTAATTTTGTGTACTGTAATCTGATTGGTCCGCAGATGGAATATTGGATATTTCCTCCGAATTGGCGATCACTTCTTCTTCCTGTTCCAGTTGTGTTTTTTGACGGTTTTGCAGTGCTTTTGGTTTTTCCTCTGTTGCATTTGGTTCTTCTAATATTGCTTCATCTTCTGCTACTGAAAGTGTTTCTGATTGGTTTGCTTGTGATTCATTACTTGGGAAGTGGTTTTTAGTCGAGTGTTTGTCCATTGGTGGTATGTTTTGTTCTAGACTGCGTTTTTCTGTATTTTGGGTAAAATTTGTTTCAGGTATTGAATTCGTTGCATATTTTCTTTGTTGCGTATCCAAACGCATTTCCTCAATTCGTTTGGCCTGTTCTAAGTGCTGGGTAGATTTGGGTTGTGGGATGTGGGTATTATTATTTTGTATTTGTTTCGTTAACACTTCGTGTGTTGTCGTATTTACATGTAGTGGAGGTATTATCTGTGAAGATATATTTTTAGAAGTACTTTGTTCTCTTTCCAGCTCTTTGGGTTGTTTTTGTTCCTTTGTTGAGGTGGTTGGTATAAGTTCATCGTTTTTCTTCTGGTCTGCTACCACACCAGCTTTTGTTCGCTTAAATTCTTCGAAAACTGACCTTTCTTGTGCTGACATACCTTCTGGCTCGTGGACTCCTTCGTTGTTATCCTGTACTTTTCCTCGGTATGTTCCAGATGATTTTGCAGCACTGTTTTCGGAATGTACTTCTTTCTTTGATTTACTGTTAGTAAGAGATCGTTGAGTTAGGCCTTGCACAGTTATAGGCTTACTATTTGTAGGATTGCATGGCGGTTTGTTATAATTTTGTATTCTTTTTACTTCCAAAAGAAGTTGGTTAAACTCGTTTGTTACATGCTGCATTATATTGTTCATTGTTTTTTGCATTAGGTTTTTCAGGGCTTTATCTACAGGATCCTCCACGTTCTCCTTTTCTGCAGATTTCTGGAAACTCCTGCCTGACCAGAGAGGATGCACTTCATGTACTCTGTTTGTAGGTGTTTCTCTATGGTTTTGTTTGTCAGTGATACTTTGGAATGGATGGCCATTGTGTAAACTACTGGAATTTTCTTTTTTATGCGAAGGCTCTGTTTTGCCTTTGTGAATTTCTAATGATATTAATCTGTCGTCCTTTGTATTCTCATTGCTGTTTGCAACTGTACAATATTGCAACAAAATTACCGCCAGTATTAAGCCTATAAACCCATCCTTCATTTGGTACTGTGAGGTAAGTAGTCTGGAAGATGAAACTGTAACGAAAAAAATGTTCATGAATAAACAGTAAACATAAAAAAATACACATGAATAAACAGGAAACATTTTTTTGTAACATCATTAAAAAGTTAGGAGGACAACTCCATGTAAGTAACACGTATAGCATGAAGTGGAAATTCACAGAAGATACAGACAGCATTGTATCACATTAAAAAAAGGCTCATGAAGAAGCATTCAGCTACATGGAGATGAAAAGATGCAAGTGCAGATCGCTGTTATTACAGAACCTGTTTCATACAGTAAATCACATAACAAATGTATTAGTGAAAGTAAAAATTATTAATATTACTTGTCGACTTCCTGGCAGAAACGATGTCTCTTGTTGTAAAATTACTTTATTAAAAGTGTCAAACAAGTTTAAAGGGGCCTGATTGCATCGAGATACGCAGATATTGCATTTATGACTATAACATCCTGAGTGTGGCTCTGAAATCGATAATTTGTGTGTTTTAGCACGAAACTCCTATCCAGAGTTAATTTCTCGACATCGAAAGTCCAGGGAAATTTGCTGGAGAGGAGTTGATTGCTTAAAGGAACATCCATTCTGCCTTACAATAGTCCCTATGCCTTATAACAGCAACGCGTTTATTAGCGACAAGGTCAGCTGGAGTGGTTGCTACGTTCCTCGCAGCAAGGTAGGTAGCTATTGTCTCGGTTGGCTTTGGGAGTAGTACACGAACGGGCATCAAGTTAAAGATTGTGTCGTCACAAACCGGAATGATTCTCGTATTTTAACATCACAATTTATAATTTTCTAGGCTAGTGTCTTATAATTCTGTTTCGGTGATCTATTGGAATAAATAATTTTAATTTTTACCGTATTAGTATTTTAGATTTTTGATCTCATTGTAATTAGTAGAAAATTAGTACATGCACACACAGAGATAAAACGTCATGATTATTGTAAGCGAACAAAGCATCATATACTGCGGGACGCAGTAAATACAATTAACAATTATTTAACAGAATATCTCCTAGACGCCACATTTTAAAACGGTTTATTTACCAAGGGATTGACTAACGGTAAGGAAATGGACCCTTGGGGCCGTACTTGATGTGATGGATCGAGAAAAATGGCGCTGGGAGGTATATCCATTTAAACTAAAAAAAATTATGGATTTCGTAAAAGAACAGATGGCATTCGGTGTGAGAATTTTTGTTTTCTCTCCGATTCTCTGATGTAATTTTGATTTATGGTTTCGGTTTCTATATACGATATAGATTTGTCGTTGCTATCGTTTTGGCGTGGACTGTTATTGAAAGTCGAGCATGGCGCTCGTTTTGCAGAAAGAAAACAAATATTCGCATAGTTTTAATGGTATAAAAGGCATAATTATAACAAAAGATTCTCTGTATCCGATTTTCACTGTGTCGTCATTCCTTTCGCCTCCTTTTCTACCTTTTTCAAGAAGTCATTTGTTTGTAGCTTTTCAGCTGTAAACTGTATAACCTTATGCCTAAATTAGGTTAGGTTCATCAAAGTATTGAGCGTAAATAACCAATGTTTTGTCGTGCTCTTAGTTTCATATCCTTCCTTCATTCTTATATGCCTTGAAATTTAAAATACGAGGTCTCACGAGCACAATGATGAAGCCTTATTAAGGAGTAGCAAAATCATCAGTAGGGGTAAATGTTTGTCCAGTTTCAGATTGTGCTGAGATTAAGAGGCAATAATAGAATACAAAGTTAAAATTTTGCTATTATTCAATTTACAAAGGAATTCAAGATATACAAAAGGACGAAGTTGACAGTAAATTCTGTAACTTCAATATCCCGTGATTGCGTTTGTTCTTCATTGATTATTAAAGGGCAATTACATCCATTTTGACATGCATGCTTTACTTTTGGACCACTCACACAATAACTAAACACAAGAACTGCGGTAAGAATACGTTACGTACGTCCGATACAACAATTTAATTATTGCATCACCAAAACACGACATGGAAACCGCCATTGTTTTGCTGGAACGCGCAGAAATTATTGCCGACAGATGTCATTTTTCGGTTTCGACTCGCAGCCGATTGAGATAGCTCTATTGGCTGAGAGAGATCAAGCGTCCGACGGCCTGAGCTGGCCACTACAACTGTCGGCCAGCTAAGGCCGTCGGACGCTCGAGCTCTCACAGCGAATAGAGCTATCTCAATCGGCTGCGAGTCGAAATCGAAAAGTGACATCTGTCGGCATTAATTTCTGCGCGTTCCAGCAAAACAATGGCGTTCTCCGTGTCGTGTTTTGGCGATGCAATAATTAAATTGTTGTATCGGACGTACGTAACGTATTCTAACGGCAATTCTTGTGTTTAGTTATTGTGTAAGTGATCCAAAAGTAAAGCATGCATGTCAAAATGGATGTAATTGTCCATTGGCCTCTCATATTAAAAAAAAAATATTTGATAAACTGCACTAATATTAAGTAGATGGATAAAAAGGCCACGTGCAGCAAAGAAACAACAGCATTAAAATCGATGTCTCGGTATAAATAATCTACTCCGTTTCCCGACATTTAGACAAAAAGAAGCAAAAAGGGGCGTCACATGGCAACGGATATAAACAAAATTGTGGAAAGGATGACTAAGAGAACAAAATGAAATGCGGCCATCGCACTACAGGGTCAAAACCAGTGGACAACAAGTGGGGCAGCGACTACACTGTAGACTGTACACTTTTGCCGGTTCCGCCCCTGTTGAAGCGCACTCCTACTACACGCCGTACAGAAGTGTACGGAAATCGCCATTTTACGTAATTCACCATTTTAGAAGCAAAAGCTGTGATTTTAGGCCTAATTATCAGCTTTTAGGCCTAATTTTTACCTGCAGTTTTAATTTCGAAAGTAGTAGCCAGGGTAGATTAAATAGGTAGTGCCGCTCTTTCTCTCACAACGGCAAACATTTGGTCCAAAAGAAGTACCTGCTTTCAGAGAATTACCACCAGAGGGCGCTGTCGCCAAGTAACGGAAGCGCAAAGCATCATGGGGTTCAAAACTATTTAGCGTCACTAAAACAAATTGATAACGGTAAGAATACAAAATTAATCGTTTAAAATATACCATAATTCAGATTAGGACATTAAAATCATTTTAAGAAAGATCAGAACTGGCTGATCGTTTTACTTATTTAAATCCTACATTCAACGTTTAAACGGGTTGTCGTTACAAATGGAGCTAACTTTAACACATGGTGTTGTGTTCCGAGAACGCCCGACGAGCGTGCGCTTCGCCCGTTCAGGCTGAAGCTGCATCCGTAGTTTATATTTATTGTAACGATCTATATACAGTTTGAATCAAACACAGAATAAGTTCTTCAACTTCGGATGTCGCTCACGCACGAGATTTTCGTCTATTTCCGCAGGTATTGTCGCTATTACAATGGTTATCAGGGCAACGACGCTGCCATTTTTTATTTCAAGTTTCGTCTCCTACCCGGACTAGACAAGTGCTGCCTTCGGGTGCCGTTGGTGGAAGCAGGTCTTTTTTTAGCCCCTGTTTTCAGAAAGCGTCACTACCTACTTAATCTACCCTGGTAGCAGCTAACGGAGAATTCGGTTCGAGAGTGGGCATATTCATTTATGTAACACGGTGTAGAGATTTAATCTTTTCGTGGCAACGAGGATTCTTTTAACTATTCGACGCAGGCATGCGAAATACAACTTGTCGCATGTTAAATGAGACGATTGTCGATCATATGTTATTTTTCATTGAGTCGAAAAAAGCCTATTAGCCGTACAGACGACTAAAATAAAGAGGAAAAATTCGGCCATCGTACTACAGATGTATAGTGGTACTTATTTATATTTTGGCTGTTCGCCAACACTACCACACACACGCTTTTTTATCCACGTTCTCACATAAAATTCACTGCAACGTAATGACTACTGGTTTCGAAACACCATTCTTACCCACCTTCTAGACCTGTCGAGAAGTGAATTCAATGTGTATTAAAATGTATTCAAGTCCATTCAAGGACTCTATTTCCACCCAACTTTCCTTTTTTTTCTTTTCACACTTAATCTCGATGGCATATTGCATGGCCTATCTATTACGTGGTGGTTTAGAAGACGAGGAGCGGCATGCAGCAAAATAATCGGAACTCGAGCCGCGTGATCATTTTGATGTGCAAAGCGGTTCAGGTATCGACGATATAGTTTTTCTTTATGGTTCTTTGTGTAGTTCAAAGACGAGCGCTGAGTCAGACGGTGGGAGCTGAACAAAACAGAAAAAGAATAAAAAAATATCGATTAGGACTTGGTAATTACCAGTAAAATAAATCAACATTTTGGTTTTTAATTTTTTATTTGAAAGAAATTTTTAAGATTACTTCTAAAATCACTAACAACAACGTGCGGAAGACATTCAACGCAAATAAAGCAAACTAGCTGTAACCCCGACGTAACATATGCCGGTCTAGTCTTCCCCTATTGTGTGGTCTGAAAATCCCCATCCCTGCTCCCCCCCCCCCTCCCTTTGAACCCCTGCTGATGTGTGTTATGGAAGTAAATGTTTATTTTCAATGGAGGACGTTTCTCCGTTCTGATACCGAGCCCAACAACGGTCGTTCATGCAGTGATTGTTACTCAACCAACTTTGAAACTCTTCAAGTCGGCTCTAAGAGCTAGCATTATTAAAGCAATATGTCTATTGATATTGTCGGTCGCTCGCTCTACTTTCATTGTAGTGCATAATGATAATGAAGTATCCGATTGTAACATGGCGTAGGCTGAACGCAATAAGGTAAAGAAATTATTACGTGAGCTTCGTACTCTTGGATTGTTAACCCGGCAGAATGTGGAGGACGGAGTGGTTCAGCATGAAGTGTATTGTAAGGCGGTGGACTTTGCCAGTCAGCGTGGGGTTTCAGAATTGGACTTTAACGTGTTTGACATCATTGATGGCGGTAAAGTAAGTGATTTGAATTTATTGCCAAGAGCCCTGGCCATATGCCGAACGCTCTAATACAAAATTAAATAAATAACAAGGTTTCCAAGCAATACTAGTGACAAAAAAAAACCATATCAGAACACTACAGCCCGAGATTCCACGGCGGCACCACTTCACTTCACTACCACTACCACTCGTTTCACTTCTACCACTTCACTTCTATCACTTCTAGAGTTTTCACCACTGTGTACAACAGAATCCCTCACTATGTACGAGAATAGATCTTCACCACCGTGTACAGGAGACTACCGCGTGCGGGCATTGTAATGTGCACGGGCTGTGTTTGCGAATACATCCGGGCTGTGCTTGTGAATACATCCGCACTGCGTGGAAGTAGGACGGTGCACTTGCTGCTTATCAATTCTAACCAGCCCATCTCCCGCGACAGAGATCACAACTGCTTTTTGGTAGCTACACAGAAAGCAGCCAGTGCCCGCATGCGCCTGATAGCGTCTGCACCACTCGTGTGGCACAGCAATGTCTGCAGGGTTGGATGAGTTCTCACCCACCTACTCAACAGGTGGCGATGGGTATTGTACCGCCTACAGACAAGAAGGAAATGCTCTGCAGTGTCTTCAACGCCACATGTCGTACAGAATGGCGAGTCCACCCAACCCAACCTATTTTGGTGTGCCAGCAGCATGGAATGACCTGTACGCAAGCGACTAATGAGACGCGCCCTCCTGCGCGGCAACGCATCCAGGACTGAACCATAATTGCAGGTCGGATGAATAGCAAACAGAAACCTCCCCATTACTGAGGCCACCCATTCCTTCTCCCACTCTTTACGCTGCCACTCCCGGATTGCCACACGCCGAGTGGCCACAGACACAGTAAGATGCGCCTCTGCCACCTCTGTGGTAGTTGCCTCCTTGGCGAGAGTATCCGCTTGCTCGTTGCCCCAGATTCCAGTGTGGCCTCTCACCCATCGAACCGCAACCTCGCTTACCTGGGAAGCAATCCAGAGCTTCCATGCAACACTGAAAACTAACGGATCGCTCATGTCCATACGTTCCACTGCCCCTTGCACTGCCCGGATACTTGCAAGAGAGTCCGTGACAATGGCGAAGGACCGCAGCCGCAACTCCAGAGCCACATCCAGGGCAACAGACATCGCCGCTAATTCACAAACCGTGCTTGAAGCAACAGCAGTGAGACGACGCCTTACACTCACTTTGAGAGATGGGATCGTAACACCTATCCCTCCCACACTGAGTTCCCTCCTGAAAGACGCGTCGCAAAAAACCTCACAGGTGACGTGCCATGCGTCAAACAGACGAGCCACTGTGGGACACCATATCCATGGACCAATGGGATTGGCCCGTGCAACTTCACACGGACGGAGGTGGGATGCCTGTTGCAGAAGTGACGCACCCTGGCCAGCTGCGCCTAAGGCTCCACGCACACCTCGACTCAGACTGACATAGTCAAGAAGTAACTTCCCAACAGGGTCTTTCGCCCCCCGACTGAGATTTCTCATGCAGAGCAGAACCAGTAGTTCCTCCGCACGACGGTGGATGGGTGGTTCACCACTCTCAACCCAGAGTGACTGAACTGGCGTCGAGACCAGACATCCCGTAACAGTCCGTAAGCACTCATTTACCGCGACCTGGAGCGTGCGCATGTGCCGTGACACAGGATACAAAAAAGGCAGGTGATAATCCAAGACTGCCCGGACAAATCCCCTGTAAGTGGAGAGTAGGGCACCTCTGGTCACATTTTCACACCCAGCGAGACTCTTCAGTATGGAGGTTCGCGCACGGACACGCTCTCTGAGACAGCTCACATGCTTGTTCCATTCGAGTCGCTCGTCCAGTATCACCCCCAAGTACCGTACAGTTGCAGAAGGTCTTATCATCGCGTCCCCTACCTTAACTGAAATTGGCGTTCGCCGCCTCACCATGGACCGTGTGAAAACAACGAGCTCTGTCTTCGCAGGAGCCAATAGCAGGCCCCTGTCAGCAAGACGTTCTGTGACCATGTCGAGAGCTTCTTGGACATGCGGCATAATCATGTCTGTGTCATTCCCCGCAAACCACAATGCAACATCATCTGCATAGCAGACGATGTTCGCAGACAGACTGAGCTCAGCCAGCACATCATTAATAGCCACAGCAAATAACACCGGGCTTAAACAGCTCCCCTGTGGGAGACCACGATCAGAGCTCTCTTCATACGACCAGTAGCCATTTGCTCGCGTTACAAACCGCCGCTTACCTAACAGTGCTACAATTGCGTCTGTGATGCCCTTACTTACCCCCATCCTCTCAAGCGCCGCTCGCACCCAGTCAATGCGCACTGTGTCATATGCGGCTTTGATGTCGAGAAACACCGCAACCACTACTTGCCCGTGCACCCAGGCCTCCCGAATACCGGAAAGAAGGTACAGAATCGCATCCTGAGCACTCCTGCCCGCCCTGTAGCCAAATTGCACAGGAGCCAGGCAGTCGAAGTATTCAAGATGCCACTCCAACCTCCTCACTAGCATGCGCTCATAAACCTTACGTATACAGGATAAAAGAGCTATCGGTCTGTAATTGATCAGATTAGACCTATCGCTACCCGCTTTGTGTACCGGGACCAGGATGGTATAAAGCCACGAGGGAGGAACTGGGCCTCCATTTAGCAGTAGCTGATATATCGCAACCAATTCACCTATGGCGTCAGGCGGGGCAACCCTCAAGTCCTTATATGACACGGCGTCAACTCCAGTTGAACTGCAATCCTTGCACTTAGACAGAGCAGCGGAAAACTCAGCCCTCTCCCAGGGCATATCTTGTGCCCAAGAAACTCGAGAACAGGGGGGCGGCTGTCCTCCACTCGGAAGAGCATACACACTGGCAAAGCGACGGTTAAAAGCGTCTGCCATGGATTCGCCCCTGAGAACGCGACGCTGCGAGCCAGCATCCTGTGCGTCGTACACCCACTGCTGCACCATTTTTGCATCCTGATTGCGTAGGGTTCTCCACGCAACCGCCAGGGATCCCGTGCCTCGGATCCGCTCACACAAGCGATTTCCGTAGTCCCTCTTCTCCCGTCTAATCAGATAGGCAGACTCTGCTGAGATGCCCCGATACACCAACCAATGCTCCTCACTTGGATGGCGCTTCCAGTTGCGGTAAGCCACACGCCTATCCCGCACAGCGTTTGTACAAACTGGGGTCCACCAGTCCGGGAACACCCTAGTGCGAGATTCCCTCTTACTAGACTTCCCCTTCCGCACATTCGCACCAATCCATGGCGCGAGAAGTCCATTATCCGCTACTGGCCTCCGTCGCGCTCCGCTCTGCCGACCTACGTGCGCACAGCAGGGGAGCAAGACCACAGGAAAGTGATCACTGCCCCTCTGATCATCTGACACCAAAAAACAATATTTACGCGCAATGCCATCCGAGGCCAAAAACAAATCCAATACAGACTCTTGGGTCCCTCCATTCTGCCACCGAACGAAAGTGGGGGAACCATTTTGAATTATCGACAACCCCACGGAGGCAATGGCGCTGGATAATTTGCGCCCCTTGGTGTCGATTCTAATGGAACCCCAGTCGTAGTGGTGCGCATTAAAATCCCCACCAAGGACACACGGAGCTGTGAATTGACGAAGCCACGCTGTCCACTGTACCAAGGACGGAGCTCCGGTCACATGCACAATGACCACATTAACCCACTGGTTGCACATGTAGACCCTTATGGCGCATGCATCTATTTCCGGAATTGGCGACTGGATGGGAGAAACCAAGTATGGGACAGCCCACTTCACAAAAATACCCACCCCCCTCCCCGAGTAAACAAAGTCAGATTGAAAAGAAGCTGCACTAAAATTTTGCATATTTACTGCCTCCTGGACCCCCAAAATGTCTACAAAACTCAACAAATTCTCAACCTCATTGACTTTACCGCGTAAGCCACGCGCATTCCAGGAGGCAATCGAAAACAAGGCGAATGCACCAAATAGGTTAGGTTAGGTTAGGACCGACGCCACTGCACCAGCCCCATCCTGAATTCCCATGACATCCTCACTCCTCTGGCTGCTCAATGACAGATCAATGCTATTAACATCATCTTCACAAATCACCGCATTACCTGTCTGCTGCTCAGCCTTGTGATGTGCGCTCAAATTTTCATATTCATTCACATCACGATTCGCATCCTGGTTCTGATCGTGATTTGCATGTTGATTCACATCAGGATCTGAATTTTGAAACACAGCATTATCACATGCACCTATAGACACCTGAATGTCGCACATTTCCTCTACAACCAAATCACTCTGCACTGAATCCAACTCCTGTGCGGTAGTCGGCCCATGTGAACTTGCAGCAGCACTAATTTCACTCCGGTCATCCTGAATCCGCGGTCTCTTCCCTTTTCTTCCTCTCTTCCTCTTTGCCGGCGGCGTGAGCCACTCTCCATCATCCTCATTACCCGTAGCAACTTCAGCATACGAGTGATCCATCACATCCCTGGTACTGGCAGTAGTTTGTCCGCTGGGGGTCTCATGGTCATGGGTCCCAGTCTTGTTGCTGTCTTGCCGTAATCCAATCGGCCGATCTTGCACAGTGCCTTGTATCACCTCAAGACTCCTAGCTTTTTCTCGGGCTGCATTCTTGAGATGTACACAGAGGTCACGTGGCTCTTTGTAGCCGCCACATGCTGCACACTCAATGCTGGCGCAGTCTCGGCGGAAGTGGCCACGGAGCGAACAACGAAGACAAAGGGGGGGGGCGTTCAGGGACCGACACCAGCGCGGCAATGCCACGCACAAATACAATGTCCGGCACATCTTCCATCGAGCGGGATTCCCGCAGCTTGATAGTGATTCGCCTGACACCTGTCTCACACAGTACTCTACCGCGCATCACCAACTTTTCAAAGGCATGTGATTCCACTACTCCAACATCCTGAAACGCCACCCCTACATCAGCCGCCGATATCCCGTCAGGGAGCCAGTGAAGCCTGGCCTCAACACGCTGCTCTCGCAGATCATAGCACTCAACGCTATAGCCGTTAATCTTCATCTTAGCTTTCAGCAAGAGATGCTTAGCCGCCATTGTTCTAGTCAATACTTCGAAGGCATTACCCGCCCTCAAGGACCCGATTTTTTGAATCTCCCGCGCACCAATGACTCCTTCAATTGCTTGGTAAATTTGGAGCATTGTGTATGGATTGCCAGCCTGGCCGCACAGCAGAACAACCGACCTAGTCATGTCCACATTGACTAGGTTGCCACCGTATGATTTCCGCAAAGTCAGCAAATTTCGGGCGCGGTTTCGTCGCACAGTTGCTGCTTCCAAATCCTCACTACCTTCTTCCTCCCCATCTACTTTCTCGGCCTCACTTCCTTTGCCAGTCACAGCCGCACTGAACAGCTTTTGCACAGTTTGCAGCACATCTCTGCGATCATCAGCCACCTTGCTGTTTCTGTTGCCGTCCCTCCTTTCTCCATCCTGTCCGCTGTACATTTGCTGCGCTCCCTCTTCTGCCATCACGCCAAAACGACACACGTCTTCTTCTGCGATCCCACGTCTCCTTGCTTCTTGAAGAACAACAGCGTAAGTCTCGTTCGAGACTATCCCACAATTTATATCAGCACTGCTCACCAGCCTTTCTCTGAGGAGATCTTGTAAGACTGCATCTACGTCTGCCGCCGTCGTCTTTGCCCTTCGGGCTACAATAGAGCTCCTTCCATTGTTAGTGGATTTATTGTTACAGTTGTTATCATTGTCACCACCATTTTCTTGTCCATTCTCTCGTCCATCTTCCACTACGCCGTATAATTTTACATCATCCTGCGAAATGCCCCGTCTTCCTGCTTCCTCCATAATGACTCTAAATGCCTTACTCGACACCAGCCCCGTTTTGACGTTGCATGGCCCTATCAATCCTGCCATACAGAAGTCCTCTAACAGCTGTTTTACGTCAGCCTCCATGTCGTCAGCCTTGGCAGAGTCCAATGTGTCAGAGACCGTAAAGTAAGTGATGTTGTTGATCGTAACAAAGGGAAGGACAACAATAGTCAAGACGACAATAGTCAGGACAACAATGGGGATAATGGTTCCGGGCAGCAATCTATTGTGGATTTGGGTGCCGATGCTCTGGGTCGCGTTGAGGACGGTGTTTATATGCGCAGTAGCAAGGTCCGACCAGTCGAAACGCTCCAACCTCAAACCTATTCTGAAATTGTGACCAGTCACCGGGAGAAACAGTCGAGTGCTCTTGGTGAAGAGGAATTTAGTTCTTTCAACTACTCCCTGGGCTTGAAAAGCAGAGATCTGTCGTGGGTTAAACGTTTGTACAAGGGTGGCCTTTCTAACTTTTCGATGAAGTCCTCCGTTGTGATCATTGCCGACCAAGATGGTAAGCCGTTTCTGACGTCCTACGTCCGCGACACGCTTTCCGACCTTATTGATCTACGACACGTCAGTGGAATTAGTTGTCTACGAGCCAACAATGTATTCTAAGTCAGCTTCTCTAACGATGATGCTAAGCGAAAAGTAGTTTCTGAAGAAACCCTCTATCTGAATGGCTTCGTGGCAAAAGTCTTTGACCTTCATGACCGTCTTATCAGAATTAGGCTACACTGGCTGCCGCTGACTACGTCACCGGAAGACTTTCAGCGTGCGTTGGCTGAGTATGGTGAACTAGTAAGTCACAAGCATGAGTACCATGATCTGGATGGTATTACTTACTGTCGCACTGTAAGAATTGTAGTTTTGTGTCTAGGATCTAAGGTCCGACTGGATGATGTTCCTGATGTAACAGGTATGAATGGTATTCCTTCCCTCTTGTCCATTGCAGACCGTGCCCCCAGGTACCTTCATTGTGGGATCCGTAGGCACGTTCGTTTGCGCTGTCCGAACGTCTACTGTTCCCAGTGTAACGCTGCGTTTCTCCAGCAAGCCCCGTGCGTTCACGTCAGAGACCGAGCCGCTCGGATGAATGCTGTTCCGGTACCAGCACCGCAAGCCCCTCCTGCGGGTGGCAGCGAGCCCAGCGGTCAGGCGCCTGGGTCGGATGGCGCTCCGTGTGTGGTAGAGGAAGAGCAGAGTTCTGTGAGTGCTTCAACGAATTGTCGAGCTGATGAGTCTATTGGTTGGTCACAGCAGTGACGCAGGAGAAACAAGAAGCGTCCCCTCTCTGTGGCCTCCCCCCCCCCCAGTGCTTAAGGTGCGAATGCACTGTGAAGAAGTTGCAAGTGCTCCAGTGTGCTCCAGAGTGTTTCCAATTTCCGGCTTGGCCCCGGAAGCTAGTCCTCAGGCAACGGAGGGTGTTCTGGCAGAAGTGACTAGTGGTGGTCCTGGTCCTGGTATTTCAGAGGAGAGTGGTATGCCCAAAGTTGGGTTTTCTCAACCGCTAGCCAGTTGAAACCGAGTCGGGTGTTTTCCAGCAATTGGCGAGTTTAGTGGCAGAGAGGAAGGGTGCAGCGATGGTGCAGTTGCCCTTGCAGTTACTTCTAGTGATGTGGCCCAGGATGTCGGTATGGATGTTACAGCCCCGCTGAGCCCCCGAAGTGTCCCTGGAAACAGTGTGGAGTGGGACGACAGTGGAGGGCTAGTGGGTCAGGAGTGCGCAGGTATCTCTGCACCGGACGAGGCACTGTGAGTAGTTGTGAAGTGCTCAGTTGAGCTGTTCTTCCCCAGAGTTCATTTCTTGTACGTGGAATGTGAGGGGTATACAAAATAAGGTGCATGAAGTCGAGGAGCTGTGCTCCAGATGCAGTGTTCGTGGTGTTTTGGAAGTCCGTCTTCTCCCAGCTTATTTTCTAGCTGTTGAAGGTTTCACTGTTTACTCAAGAGGGGTGGATTCTCCAGTTCGAATGTTTGTGAATGATTCGGTGCTGAGTGTCGATGTAGCCGCCCGGGCCTGTCCAGGTCTGGACTTCTGTGCCGTCAGGGTCTGGTGGGGAAGGGGTTGGGTCACGTGTGTCACGGTGCGTGTCACTGGGAGGGTGGTTAGGGACGAGTGGTGTTCGTCAGTAAAATCCTTTAGTAGTACCCCTCTTATTCTAGGATTAGATTTTAGTTCGCACCACTGGTACTGGGGCAGCTTGCGGTGTGATCCGAGGAGGTAATATGTTTGCATCATCTCTCGACGAGTTGGGCCTGTCCGCAATGCAGAACGAGTCTCCAACTCTTGTTAGGAGGTATCGGGGAGCAGTCCTAGAATCGGGGTGGGATCTCTTTCTGTGCTTGAGGAGTGTGGCTGGTGATCTTGCATATGGTGTCTCGGACGACTTACGTGGTAGTGACCATTTTCCGGTTATGGTGTCCCATGGTGAGAGTGTAGTGAGTGGGGAGTCGAAAAGCCTCGAAACAGGTGTCCTGTGTCTCGGTTGGTGCTTCTGGGGGACTTTGCCCCATGGGTTGCCAAGTGGGGTTCTTCTCGGCCCAGTGTTAGCAGGGGACGCCGTGGGGTTGGCTCGGGGAGTGCCAAGCCTGTTTGGTGGTCCAAGGCTTGCATGGTCGCCGTCCGTGACACGCGGACCGCATGGCGTAGGTTCCGCAGGTTGCCATCAGACTTCAGGTGGTTCTACTTTCAGGAAATTTTGGAAGAGTCTCGGTACATCCTGAGGAGGGAACGACTCCTTTACGGGCACAGGTTGTGTGAGAAGCTCTCCTGCGATAGCCGTCCAGCCCAAGTTTGGAGGCTCATCCGACCAAAAGATAGGTCACCTTGTGTCTCGTGGGTCTTTGGAGGTAACGGTCAGGTTCTTTGTGGGTCATGCATGGCTGAAGCATTCCAGCAAAACTTCTCGGCTGTCTATGGTTCCCCCTTGGGCCCCCGGCCAGTGCGTTTGAATGCCGTTGCTATCTCACAAGATGTCCCACCTTTTGGATTGGTCGAGTTGGATGCTGCTTTGGCCTCTTGTAAGTCAGGCGGTGCCCTGGGAATTGATAGTATTTCTTACGACCATCTTTTCTGCCTTGGTGTCGAAGCACGTATGGAGCTCCTAGCCCACTTTCAGGCTGTGCTCGACGACATGGCTCTTTTCTGTGTTGACCCCGGTGGTGGGTCGTGGGAAACCTCGGTCTTCTGTTGTGAGCTACCGTCCCATTGCTCTCCTTTTCTGTGTCCACAAGGTGTTGGAGCGGATGCTTGCAAGACGTCTAGACGCATGCCTGGAATATAGCGATTGGTTTTATTCCCGACAGTTTGGTTTTTGCAAACATAGGGGGGCACAAGACGCGGCCCTCCTCTTGGAATCTAGTGTCCGGGAGGCCTGGTTGGACGGCTGTGTCATTGCAGCAGTGTTCTTAGACATCAGGGCGGTGTACGACACGGTCGATCTAGATTCGGTCGAAGAAGCCCTCCTGCGTGTGTGTCCCAGAGGGTTGGTGCAGGCAGTCCTCAGTCTGCTCCATGGGCGGAACTTTGCCACTCGAGTAGGGGCTTTGGCCTCAAGGCAGCTGCCTTAGCCCTCTGCTCTTTGCTGTTGCTATCAACGAGGTGTTGCAGAAGCTGGCTCTTTCTGCCAATGTGGTTGCTTATACTGATGACTTGGTGGTTTGGGTCGTTGGCAGAGATCTTGCATCCCTTCTTGTTGCCCTGGAGGTAGTTGTGGAGCAGGGACGGGTGCTGCTGGTAGATAGGGGTCTGGCCCTTTCTCCGCAGAAGTCCGAACTTGTGGTTTTCACCAGCAGTCCCTCTGTCCCCGTGTCCATTCGGGTGGGTTCGGCTGTTGTTGCTGCGGTTAAGACGGTTAGTATCTGGGCATTTGGCTTGATGCCAACCTTGCCTGGTCTTTGGAGCTGGAAACTGTGAAGGGTTCTCTTGTTGCTAGGGGTGGGGCCCTGAGGGTGGTCTCCTCATGCGGTTCGCTTGCCAGGCGATCTGTTTTGGCTTCATTCTATAGAGTCTATGTCCGTTCTGCTGCTGACTTTCATCTGCCTTTCCTGGCGGGCTGCAAGAAAGCGCACAGTGTATTGCAGGTAGCAGTCAATGATTGTTTGCACGTTGTCACGGGCTGTCTGCCCTCCACCCCTGTCCTTGTTCTCCTCGTCGAGGCCAGAGAGCAGCCCCTTGAGCTGAGAGCAAGGGAACTCCTGACCGCGGTCTGTCTCCGTGCTGTGGCCAGAGGGGCTGCAGACCCTGTGGCGAGGATACTTCTGGATTATGGTCTTCTGGGTACCTTGACTAGACAGTGCCTGGGCCTTCTCGGCTTGGGAGCAACGCTACTGGGTAGTGATCTGCTTTGTCAGTTCAGCCTTCCGATAGTCGCCCGCCTTTTTTTTGCGTGGGTCTGGTGTGGAGACCTGGTAGGGCTTTTTGACTCCCAGCCTGGCAGGTCAGGCTGTGATGGAGAGGTCAACATTTTCTGCGATGCCTCCTTTTCTCAGGAGTCATGGTCAGGGGGTGTTGGGGTTTTCGTCCAGGACTTCAAGCTAGGGTATGCACGACGTTTGAAAGCTATCCCATCGAGTTTTGTTGGTGAGCTCGCGGCTCTGTCGGTCGCACTAGACATTGGCCTGGACCTCCAGGTGCCCCGGCTCTGTATTATCTCGGATTCTCAGGCGAGCCTGTCCTTTTTGAAGAAGCCATTCGCGACGTTGCAGCTCTGTCACCCAGCCATCTTGGAGATAGGTACCAAACTCCGTTGTGCGGAGCATGCGGGTTGTTAGGTCCGCTTTCAGTGGGTCCCTGGCCATAGTGAAGTTCACGGGAACGAAGTCGCAGACACCTTGTCTCATGCAGGTGGCGAGGACACGGTGTCCTGTCATCTTCCCAGCCGTGATCTGTACCCAGTTCTCCACGCCATCACTCGGAGGGAGTGGCAGGGCAGTGGGACAGTTCAATGAAGGGTAGGTACTTGTATGCTCTGGTCGCTGCTCCTCCAACCATCCTAGGTCGTCTTGGCAGGCGTGAAGCTAGCACTCAGTCTCGTTTGAGGAAGGGGCATGCCCTCCTCAATGCTCATATGTGTCGGCTAGGCTGGAGGGACTCCACTGCGTGCGACTGCGGTGCGCCGGAGGAGACGGTGTCCCACTTCTTGTTGGAGTGCAGACGCTGGGCCCACGTTAGAAGGATTGCGCTCCGCGATTCAGTGTTAGCCGACGTGTTAGGTGCGAAGGGTGACACTGGGCGTGGCCTCCGGGCAGTTCTAGGCTTCTGTGTTGCCACTCGGCGTTTCGAGTCATAGGGGTGCTCCTGGTACTGTAGTCGTGATGTCGGGAGAATAGAGTAAGTAGTGTAAGTAGCGACAGACTAGAACAGTCTGTAGAAAGAGCGCACAGCATAACGGCTTTAGCTCTGGTAAGAACCAAATAAATAAATGAAGTATGAACGCATAGCATAATGGCTTCTGCTCAGCTTAAGTATGAATAAATAAATAAATAAAAAAGTATGAATAAATAAATAAAAATGATGAATAGCTTTACAACAGAGGGGGCTATAGCATGCAGGTTACAGCTCCGTTAAAGGGATATACCTCCCGCACCATTTTTCTCGATCCACCCAATCAAGTACGGCCCCAAAGGTTTATTTACTTACCGTTAGTCTTTCCCTTGCTAAAATGTGGCGTCTAAGAGATTTTCTGTTGAATATTGTTAACTATATTTAAGAATGACCCGTAACTATATGATGCATTGCGCACGTACAATAATCATGACGTTTCATCTCTGTGTGTACATCTACTAATTTTCTAATAATTACCATGAGATTTAAAATCTAATAGACTAATGCGGTAAAAATTAAAATTAATTATTCCAATAGATCGCCGAAGCAAAATTATAAGACACTAGCCTAGAAAATAATAAATTGTGATTTTAAAATACGTGAATCATTCCGGTTTGTGACGACACAGTCGTTGACTTGATTCTGTCTCGTGTACTATTCTCAAAGCGAACCGAGACAGCAGCTATGCGAGGAACGCAGCTGCCACCCCAGCCGACCTTGGTGCTGTAAATGCTCGGACGACGACCTGCGTGTAGCTGTAATTTGGTACGCAGAATGTTACAAGGCAGGCCAGGTGTACCTTTAAGTGTAAAATAAATAAATAAATAAATTATGAATAATTTGCTGCCCAGCCTAAGCGCATAATATATATAGATTTAGAATATTTATCAAGTTTTTGGTTTAATATTTGCGTTTTTATTACGGTACGATTATGGATATGTTCACTTGCAGTTTATTCATTAATTGGTTCATTGCTTTAATGGAAATTTAGCTGATACATTTAGAGATGGGTGTACGGTTGATCTGATGTCATTTTTTTTTCAGATGCTCAATCAGAATTGCATCTGCATTATTAATACCGTAAGGACGTAAGGAGTTATAGAGAGAACAACATTTTGGGGTATGAAACCGTGCGATGTCAACAATTCCAGCGCAAGAGATCGATCATTTCTGCCCTAAAACGACGCTTGACTGTGCGGAAGGTAACTCTGTCATCCAGCGAAAGGTTGATAGGACATACTAAGCATGCATTTCGTCTGGGCTGGGCACTGACACCGCGGTGTGATTGTGGAACAGTTGAAATGGTTAAGTACTTTCTTTTGGTGTGCCCCCTTTATGATACCCAATGGCAGGTCATTCATGGGCAATTTGGATTTGGTAACAATATGAGGAGCGCTCTGAGTGTTCAGTTGGACTCTGTGGTGAGTAGGAGACGTTGGTAGGCAGTTGTGGCTTTTTGCAAAGAGGAGAGATGTATGAATGTTCAAGTGTTTAAATGTCACAAATGTAGTTATAGACTTAAGATGACTATGTAAGTACATGGCTGTGGGCCAATCTATATATATATAAATAATAGGTTTGGGTGGCACTGAGCAAATTCATCATATGTTTGCGCGCATGTGTGTGTGTGTTACTGAAGTTCAAGCGAGAAAGGGGAAAGGGGTGACCAGGGAGGTAGCTTAATCTGACCATGCAGTGGGAGAATGTGGGGGAGGGCGTCATGGGGGGGGGGGGAGGGAGAAAAGAGAGGGGGGGACGGCGTCGGTGCTATTCCGACCGGCAATTAGGTATTCAGGAACCGGCTAGACCGGCGTATGTTACGCCAGGGATAGAGCTAGTGTTTAATAAATACGAGTGCAAGTAGAAGTTGATTCGTTGTTGATCCCGGATTCCGCGTAAATCTCACAGTTTTAGCGTAGTTTTGTTTAAAATTGTAAGATTGAAGCGGAAGAGGGATCATTTCATTTTGGTTTATAACAACGAATCCACTTTTTCTGGCTGACAGGGTTACCATCTGCGTGGCCAAGTATCGCTGCAAGGCCGTAATGATTGAACTCTTGTGCTGGAATTGATGATATTGCACGGTTTCATATCCCTAAATTGTTGTTCTCTTTATTATTCCTAACGTCCTTACGCTATTAAGACATAGGGGCTTAGGGCTTCAGGCAGATGACTAGGAGTGGTTAACACTCGTTAAACCCTTTGAACCCTATGAACACTATTAATAATGTAGATTCAATTCTGATTGTGAATCTGAAAAACGTGACTCGGGTCAACCTTATACCCACCTCTAAATGTATCAGCTAAATCTGAATTAAAGTAATAAACCACTTAATGAATAAATTACAAGTGAACATATCCTTGTACCGTAACAAAAATGCAAATATTAAAACAAAAAATTTGATAAATATGCTAACTTGCTTTATTGTGTTGAATGTCTTCCACGTGGTAGTATTAGTGAATTCAGAAGTAATCTCGACATTGTTTCCAAACAAAAATAATAAACCAAAATGTTGATTTAGTTTTTCATTAGTTATCTTGGGCATTTTAAAATTGTTTTACTACTTGGGAAAACTGAACGGTACTAGCTGAAGCCACAATGGACTGAACACGTATGAAGTGTTGATGCTTCCTTTCTCCCAATCCCCTCACTTTAACCCGTTAATTTTAAGACTTTTAAGCTATCCAAGCAATTTGTCTATTACTCCACAGCACAGGTCATCCCGGCACATCCAGGACTTCCACTATAACCTTTTCCATATCTTTCACTATAGTTTTCTATTGACGACTGTGGATGACATCCCGTGTTACAATTTGTTTGCGAGTTTCATCATATTATTGTTGCTTGTTTGGGTTTGTGCTCTTTACTTACGTACTTTCTTTAATTAGCCTACAAGGTTGTAAACTTTTCGCTCAATACCTCGTACTACTGAACACTACTTATGCTAACATACTCTATGCCAAACCAACTACGCAACGCTATACACCATCCCGACCCACATACACATACACTTCTTATGACAAAAGTCATACCACTGCCTGGGCTGCAAAGGGTAAGGATATCAAGGGAGGTGTAGGTGAGAACTTCACATACTGAATCTCTGCGTGGTTCTACATTACCCCAGGACCCGTTGCAGCAAACCCTGCCCTGGGTCAACATGTGGCGGATTCCCTAACGGGGTCCCGCTCCCCTGCCGTATCGAAACGCCGATACTGGTTCCATAGAGGGCACTCGAACAAAAAAAAGTGCCCGGCAGTTTCTTCCCTCCCCCACAAGCACATCCGGGCGATCTTGCCCAGCCCAGGAGTGCCAAGTGTGCCCCAAGTTGCACGTGCCCTGTGCCCAGGTGAAAAGCAAGACCAGCATCACGCCGGGAGAGGCCATTCAAAGACCTTGGAATGACAGTGGTGGGATGCACCTTGTACAACTGGCGATTAGTAGTACCCGAGTACTCGCATCACAGTCGGTCAGTTCGTTCTCTAACACCACTGTGAGGCCCCTCACCCACCCAATGGATGCCCTCAGGCCTTGTCTGACTGCTATGAATATTTTCCATCCTATCTCTAAAGTGATTTGGTGAGAATACTTCAGAGAACTGAGGCACTTCCTAAGAAATCCAATTCCCGACAGGGAGTCTGCCATAATGCAGAATTTCATGTCGATCTTAACATCCAGAGCCACCGAGATCACAGCCAATTCCCCTACAAATACTGATAGGAGAGTCACAAGAGAGCAACAATACTCTCAGCGGAGGCTTGGGATGCAAACCCCTAAACCCCTGAATCTGTAGAACAACAATAATACACCAGAGGTCCGGATGGAGCACGACCCCTTGGAGTGCGGGCCCCTGCAAGACTGCCCCTGCTGCACCCCTTCCATATATCCACGGGACCAGGGATGCACGAGAACTGGAGCCAGGACTGGAGAAGGGACACCCTGCACCCGGGGCCCCAGGCAGATCCCAGGAAGCCTGTGATGGCGACGTGTTATCATGAAGCATGCGTACCTGACGGTCTGACAGACCCCCTAGCCAAAACCTGATGATATCTCCCCACTAGAAGCTCCTTAGCCCAGACAGCGACAGGCGACTCCCGTGTCTCAATGTGCAGAGCATTGAGACGCGTAGATGGTAGACACCCAGTGATGACACGGAGACTCTCACTGAGCACCAACTGAATGCCACTGATTGCTTGCGGAGATCTGACCAAGATCGGGACATGGAAGTCCGCACAGGAGCGAAGAAACAGCCAGTAGAAAAAGACAATTGTGCTTTATTTCGCAACCAACTTATTGCTGGCTAATGACTTCAGCACACCAAGAAGGACAGCAATATTCCTCCTGACTGCGGCCACTTCATGAACCCAGCGAAGTTGGGGGTCCAACCAATACCCCAAGTACCACACTTTGTGAGATGATTTGCCCATGGTGTCGTCCACTGTGATAGCACCATTACATGGCTGATCCTGGTGAAACACAATGAGCTCGGTCTTGGCAATTGATGGCTGCAGACCCCTGTCAGCTAGTGCTGTGGACCCATCACTTACAGTGACCTCCAAAACTGCAAGGACCATCGGGAGATCCTTGCCAGTGAACCACAGACTCACGTCATCCACATATGCAACGTTCTTGGCTGACCGGCTGAGGTCAGCAAGGACAGAGTTGATCGCAATCGCAATCGCAAACAAAACTGGAATCATGCAGCTGCCTTTGGGCAAGCCCTTATCCGTGTACTTGACACTCGTCCAGGTGCTACCCACTCTAGAGGAAAACCTACTAAGTCCCAGCAGTGCTAAAACTACAGCCCTCAGTTTGGAACTGACACGTAACTTGCACAATGAGTGCTCGACCCACTCTATGACCACCATATGTAGGCTGCCGTAACACAGCCACTGCGAAGCAGTCGTTAAGCCATGCCTTGCGAATACCCGACTCAAGAAACAACATTACGTCCTTGCCTCCTCTGTGTTTTCGGAATCCACATTGTGCACCGTACAGGCCGCTGGAACCATCAACCTGCCAGATAAGACAACGAGCATGACCCCTGTGATACACCTTACGGGGTACACAAGAGGATGCCATGGACCTATAAGTAGATACTGCCGGTCGAGCCTTCCCTCTGCCTAGCAACGATCCTAAAACATCCTCGAGGGTGGAATTGGAGCCCGGTCTACCCGGCTCTGATAATACCTTAATATTACCACCCAACAATTTATTGTCAAGTTCTGTAGTGTACCATAAGTAACCCAATCGACCCTTGCAGCACTGTCTGTGTAGCAGGCGTCCACAGCTGTCGAGAGCTCGACTACTTCAAGCGGGGCAGTTGACTGACCGTCCCTGAAAAAACCAACCCCACTAACACCTGCGCAATACTCTCGCAACACCCACAGGCAGTGGGGGTCCCCTCGGGGAGTCAAATACCCACACAAAGTTTGCATTAAAAGCCTCTGCCATACGTGTACCCAAAGCATTTTGCCAGTGTAACATACTGCACCTTCAACCTACGGAGAAGAATCCTAGTTTCCTGGGCCACCTCTGCATACTCTAACCACCTTTGATCGCACGGCACACACAGAAACCATATCACGGATAGCCAGCCAGAACACACACCTGTATCCACGGTTTATCCCTACCTCCGCCTGCCTAACGGTGCAATTGTTTTCTGCTCCCCTCTACCCCACTCCTTGATCCAAAGGCCAAAATTACTCTCATCGACCACAGGGAGAACAGGACGTTGCACCTGGGTTACTAAGTTCCTTCCCCTTCCTTTCACTTTATAGTCACAGACAAATGGTCGATTCGCTGAATGTCTGTCGACACATAAAACGAAACCCACGCTGCCAGGCTACTTGTGCGGAGAAACTTATCCAGGATGGACTCCTGAATACATTCCCTGTAATTCTGGTCAAATGTTGGAGTGCTGTCCCCAATCACAGTGAGATCCAGTGCATCCAAAGTTCCAGAAAACACACGACTCCGAGTGTCGCACCTCACAATGCCCAAGGTCCAGTGAAGCACCCCCACCAAGACCCATACTCGTGATTAGATACGGACAGAAGCAACATAAAGGAGAACCCATAGTTGTTTCGATCAGTAAACCAATTTTAAAATACCTGAAATACACTGGCAATGAGATACAAACAGAAGTGACATAAAGGAGAATCTATAGTTTTCCCCGAGTAATAAACCACTTTTATTTTAAAATACTTAAAATGCAATGGTGATTAGATAAAACCAGAAGCGAAATAAAGGATAACCTGTAGGGCTCGATGGAGTGCCCATGATTACCGCATGTTCCATCTCTCATTCTGGATCGTGACTCCCATGAGGGCTCTTGTAGAAAGGCTGGTCGTAACTAGTTTCTGGAATGTTCTACGTTCAAAATACGTTGCGTAAGTTTTAACCTAATAAATAAGTTCGAATACCTAAAATACACTGGTTATTAGATACAAACAGAAGCAACATAAAGGAGAACCCGTATGAAAAGACGGAGTACCCTTGATTACCACTGGTTCCACCTCTCTTTCTGGATCGCGATTCCCACACAGACAGTGTTGTAGAACGACTGGTGGTAACTAGTTTCTGGGATATTTCACGTTCAAAACACCTTGCATAAGTTTTAACCTAATAGATAAGTGAGAATACCTAAAACACACTGGTGATTAGAAACAAACAGAAGCGACATAAAGAAGAATCCATTGTGCTTGTTGGAGTGCCCGTGATTACTGGATGTTCCATCTCATTTTCTGGATCGTGATTCCCACACGGACAGTTGTAGAATGACTGGTGGTAACTAGTTTCTGGGATACTCCACGTTCCAAATACGTTGCATAAGTTTTAACCTAATAAATAATCGCGAACAATATTACTTATACTACGATTGGCTCGTGCATCCGGCAATTCCGAATGGAACATCGTTGAATAATCTTGATGTTGGAAACAAATATGGCTTCTTCAGGTCAAGGCCGACCGGGGTAAAAATCACGTGTCATGCCTCCTGTCTCAACGCCATTAGACGCCTATGGCGGAAAGTTGATGCCTTCTAACACTGCTGTGGCAAAAAAAGATTCGAGCGACGTTGAATCAACTGGCCGGGAGTCAGGAGACAAGGAATGGCTAAAGAAGCGATAGTTACACCATGGCTACTCCTACGTCCTCTGCAGATGCATTCATTCGTTGGCACCTAATACAAATTTATAGATGAACAAACACGCACCCATGCATGCTGATTCGTCACATCCAATCTGTTGACTGACGTGATTTTCTGATTGGCCGTTGCCCTTCTTTTCTGCGGAATTAACCGACTGGTACTTCATCTGTATAACAAGTGCCAGTAGGTATCATTGAGTGGTGTGGCATTTTGCTTCGTTGACTGTGTAAAGAAAAATCAAGGAAAAACAGTCAGTGATAGTCATAGTCATAGGTTTTTAATTAATTGGATTTAATTAGCTTTAATATACTTGTAAAAAATTTAATAAATTAACATCCATGATTTCCCAATAACGTACAATAATGGTGTAAATATAATGATTGGATTAATTAAAAACATTAATTTAAAAAGTAGTTTTACTCACGTATAAATTACACTTCACTAATGTCTCGACAATAATAAAAGTTAACAGTGAAAGTTAAGAGTTCCTGGCATTAATCCAACTCCAATCACCACCAAGTCTTCCTCACTTTCCACATTTTGGTACCGTTAATTTGATGTCATATACAATGGAAGCTTGGAGTTTTATGTTAAATGTTAAAGGAATTTAAATTAACGTCACCGATTCATTGGATGTGGTAAGGAATTGTTGACGAATGCAGCCAGTGAAATTAAAAGGGTTCTTCTAATTATTAATTATTTTTAGTCTAAAGAAGAATTCACCAAACTTTGTTTTTATTTACGTTGACGTCAGTGAACTGTGTATTTTATGCACAAGAACTTCAGACTGTTTTTAAATTAACCCAAAATTGAAATTTTTAAAGGTACAGTTTACCATTAAATATAGCAATAAAAATTGTATTTGTGCAGCGGCTAAATCGTAAAGTTAACAATTCATCGAAAGAGGTGAAGAGGAAGTTGGCTTTCTTACTTGTTAACCGGAAACCACATTTGCAGCAAAACACGCCATGCTCTGAATACTATTATGGAAGAGGTCTTGTTTTGTTGATACCAAAGAGACGATATACGATATGAATAACATAGGTATAGCTCAACATATAGGCTGAATATCGTACCATGCTGCCATCTATCTTCGACAAGGGAAAATATTTTGCATTTCTTTATCGACGATGGCCTGGGACAGCTCAATCATATTTCATCGCAGAACAATAACATTTCTGCATTTGCATTGTTCGCATGGATACTAAAAAAAACCGGGAGACCAGATGACCAGGAGTAGTTAACGCTTGTTAAACCTTTTAAACCCTTTAAAAAATATATCTAGACACACGCTAATGTGTCGCGCCAAGTTAGGCAACAAACATCACAACAAACATCACAACAAACATCACATCAATTCAATTGTCGAGGTTTTAAACGATTGTAGCGCGACGCCATACCGTCAGTGTCTTATATCCTGAACCATAGTTGGGCACATTTCAGGTACTACTTGGGGAAAAATAATAATGCGGTACAAAAAAGCTTAATTTTTTTTGAAATCGAGACAATGACCCACCTGACAAAAATTAACTCTTGTAGGAATGGCAGCTAAGCTGCTTTCAATGCAAAATCTGACCCTCAATAACGTTGAAAATGTGTTATTAGCTAGCTAGCTAGTCAGTTCATCCCCATGTTAAATCCCATAGGGTGATTATTCATCAATAACGAGATAACGGGAAGGCTTCCAGTTACAAAATTGGACGAATGGGTGCAGTACAATACGAACTACGTATCTTTATGATTGGAACCTGGGGCGTAACGGGGATGGCGTGGGAGGGCGAGTAAGTACGAAAATATTGTTATAATTATTGTTAGTATTATCGGCATCGTCTCTCATTGGACGGCCAAAGTTCCGACAATGAGAACGTGTATACTGACGTACGTGCCTGGATGAACACTAGTGTATCACGATAAATCTGAACAACGATGCAAAGGAATTGTATTCACGTCCAATTCAAAAAAATAAACAAACTGTAAAAGTAAAGCAAAACAAACAAAGCCAAAAATTGGTAAAGAGGCCACCAAGTTAAGAGTGGTTTGGCCCTTCAAAGGAGTGTTATCAACACACCAAAACTAACTAAATAAAACAAATTACAACAAAATTAAAACCAAACTAAAAACCTATGGAGAGGTGACTAAGTTTTTTTTTAAATTAATTTCTTTGAGCCTTAAGTCAACCGAAACAACTTAATGCTTGTATGGCTGAACCGGCTCTATTTTGAACATTACCAGACTTTTAGAGAAGAAGAAATATCTGGTAAAGGGAGGTGCCAACCCGGGGATTCGATCCGGGAAATCTCCGATCATCGTAGGGGCCGAAAGATTGTCCAGAATTGGTGAGAATAGTTCCCATAGCCGCTGAAGGAGCATGGTAGCCTCTCACGCTACCCTGGCCGGCAGTCCTGGCGGGGACTTTGTCGAACTTAGTTGAGAATGGTTCGGCCTATAGGCAAAAGTTAGTAGTAAATTGTTGAAAACTATTGTTGACGTGGCATTTTATTACAAATCTATTCGGTACTGGAGTTGAGTCAATACACAATTTTAAAAAAAGGAGTGATATCATATCTAAAACCAAAACTGGTAAATAGGGCCTCCAAGTTTCGAATGGTTCGGCCCTTCAAAGAAGTGATATCAACACACCAAAACATTCGCCAACTTATTGGCACCGAATAATACTTTGGACGTTAAATGGAAACTTGAACATTGCTACCCAAAGTAGCAATGTTCTAGTTTTCATTTAACCTTCGAACTGTTAAGCGGTGCGATTAACTTGGCGAATGTTTTAGTGTGTCGATATCATTCCTTTGAAGGGCCGAACCATTCGTAGCCTGGTGGCACCTTTTACCAGTTTTGGTTTTTGATTTGATATGATATACATATATATACTGGAAAAAAATACAATTTCTTGGAAATACTGGAATATACTTGGTAGGCCTATTGGAAAATATCTTGATTTCCTTATAACAATAAATTGACTCATTTGACGTAAATGTTGTAGAAATATTTCAGAAATGTTTTGTATTTCTGTGTCGACGATGGCCTGTGAATCTTATTAAACTCAATCTTACTGCATCACATAACAAAAATATTTCTTGCTTGCATTGTTAGCAAGGATACTGAAAATCCTAGAATATACTTGAAAAAATACCATCAATGGAAAATAATAGTATTAACACTACTTGAATTTTGAATTTAGTAGGCCTTCTGGAAAATTCTAGGATACGTCGCTGTTATAAAAACATCCCAGAAATATCGTTGTAGGTGTGTTGGTACTAGTTACCACGGATGTTAGTTAAGAGGACTAGTTTGATGTGTTGGTTGTATTCAATTGTTGTATTGTTTGCTGTGGGCGCATGACTATGGGTCGCGGCCGCAATAAAAAAAAAACAATTCAATACAATTCCAGATATATTTTGCAGTTTTGTGTCAGTGGTGGCATGTGACAGGTCAGCACTGCTTCACATAGGCTAACAATAAGATTCCTGCACCAGTAAAGAAACTGTAAAAACTAAAATATACTTACAAAAATATCGATTAGTGACATTCCTAGAGTACACTTGAATTTAAATTTTGGCTGTGAAGGATTCCGACAAACAGAAAATTATGTTTATGCCATTAATTTAAAAAAAAAAAACATTCTGGAAATATTTCATGAACGTTTCGTTTTTGAGATTTCTTTAAACACTAACCAACCAGTTGTCCAAAAACTACCCATATTCATTTTTTTTAATACGTTTGGTTTAGGGTGCCTAATTTTTTTAATGGTGTTAAACTATTATTACACGCAGGGCCACCAAGGAGGGGTAGAAGTAAGTGGGACTCTTTACCCCAGAGCCGCATCACCTACATCCTGAGCCAGATTAAGGGTTTTCAGGCCAAACCTACCAGAATAGGAATAGCAAAAGGGAACTCATTGGTAGCAAAACTCATTGTTAACCCTATTGGTAAAACAACAGGGAACTTTTACCAGTATTTATTATGAGGTTGGGAACGAGACAACCTTTTTAAACTGCATGTTGAAATTAATGTAAACCAATATTAGGTACACGAGTTCTAATAAAAAAATAGTTTGATCCCCGCCTGCGTACAACACCCTTTTCACATTCGGCAACTTGTTTCACTGCGGTCATCCCGAGATACAGTTCGGGCTAGGAACTGAACTCGTCCAAGAATACGAGTATCCATCTGAATGCATGCAAGATTACAGGTAAAGGCCCGATAACATCCATGTGAACTCATTCAAGGGGCATTGGGAGGAAGAGTTGTCTTCAGGAACCCAGCTGGATTTAAAAGGTTGGGTTTGCAATTCTAACATATATCCAAGCTGCTTACGAACTCTACAATGTTGATGAATGAATTGCAGCAATTGCATGGTGGGGAAGTATTTTTTTGGTAAAAATGTTTTTCAATACATATTACACACAAATTGGTTTGATCGACAGCTTTAGGAAACGTAGGCAAAAATTGGTTCCTAAATTTTAAGAAATTTTTCAAAGAAAGTCTGAGAATTTTTTAGAAACATCAGCACAAATTTGGGAAATTCAGCAAAAATGTGACAGGAAATTTTTTTTTTTATTGGGCAGGAAATCCCGGTTGAAAAATTGCTGAACCTAAGCCCGGGCCAAGCTCTCGGCAGCCATAATTGCAGTGGTTCATAGCACATTTTAAAAGTAATGTTATGACTGGCGGTTATTGAAACAAAATTGGTTTGGCTTAAAAGGGTTGGCTGCTCTTATTCAACTGAATGAATTTTGTTTGCTGTACCACATTGTGGCTTAGATTTTCCCTGAAAGTACTTGAAACAGCCAACAGCATTGGCCCACACAGTATCGGGTATTACTTGGAAAAAAACTGCATCATCCTATGAATAAAGCATCGGAATGAATTTTGTTTGCTGTACCACATTGTGGCTTAGATTTTCCCTGAAAGTACTTGAAACAACCAACAGCATTGGCCCACACAGTATCGGGTATTACTTGGAAAAAAACTGCATCATCCTATGAATAAAGCATCGGAATGAATTTTGTTTGCTGTACCACATTGCGGCTTAGATTTTCCCCGAAAGTACTTGAATCAACCAATAGCATTGGCCCACATAGTATCGGGTATTACTTGGGAAAAAACTGCATCATCCTGTGAATAAAGCATCTCAATGAATTTTGTTTGTTGTGCCACATTGAGGCTTAGATTTTCCTGGAAAGTACTTGTAACAACCAACATCATTGGCCCACACAGTATCGGGAATTACTTGGAGAAAAAAAACTGCATCATCCTGTAAATAAAGCATCTCAATGAATTTTGTTTGCAGTACCACATTGTGGCTTAGATTTTCTCGGAAAGTACTTGAAACAACCAACAGCATAGGACCACACAGTATCGGGAATTTCCTGGAAAAAAAACTGCATCTTCCTGTAAATAAAGAATAAAAGTTCAAGTCTCGGAATTAGCATACTGGGAAGAATATTCGGGAAGGCGAAAAGAAAAAAAATTAATAAAAATAGTACCTTACTATGTGTTCTTTTAAACCCATTTTAAGGGAAAAGAAAACTAGTTCCGTAGGATATTGCTATATGCACCCATTATTTTATTACTTACCACACACATTTTGAAAGTAAGGAAGTTCTAGAGTGTTAAACGATTTTTTACTGAGGATTGGCTATTGAGTCAGGCATTGTTTCGTGTAGTTTTATTTTATTCTGTATTATATTTTATTCAAGAAATAAATTTGAATTGTTGGGTTATCATTGCGTCATTTAGGTTTTGTAACTGGATTGCACGACTGATAATATAGGTATTTGCAATGTAAAAAGATGATATAATAAGAGTTTTTGTGTCATAGATGATACATTCCCTTAATTTTAATGTTTAATGAAATTTTTTATATTCTGATGAGCAATTAATTACATGTGATCAAACCTGCAACTATTTTTTATTCAATATTTTCTGGCATCGACTTGCACCCAATATGTATAAAGTTACATTTGACTATGTTTACAATACACAACTAAGAATCATATCAGAAATACTTTTTACTGGAAAACCTGTATGTCTCGGCTCAGGATGATGTTAAAGCCAATTAAAAAATGAAGGCCAGATGTATAAGTTACCAGCCACCTTTCCGAATTTGAATTTGAATTTATTACAACGGGAAATCGGCCCGGAGCCATGCATCCCGCACTAGACCAGTACAATCAGTACAATCACCTTTCCGAGGAGTGAGATATAACAATGTCGAGGCCAACAGGGTCGAGCCATTGTTGTATCTATCCGAGGAAAGTGGCTGATAACCTATTTATCACCCAATTTCACGATCTCAGTCCGACAACAATAGTACAGCACGCACACAACAAAGAATGAATCGTGCTGACGTTCTTTTGCTCAGAAAGGTCGACAATGCGACAAAGATGTCATTGTTGACAGCATTGTTATTCCTTCCTTAGTGAAAGGTTCTGTGCTCGTCTTTTTTGATTGTAACTCGATTCCGAAGTGCCCCATCACCGTTCATACCGTGGAAACTCAACGACGAACAGCTCCTTCAGACAACTTCTTTTAAAATTTTCTTTAGGAGAAGTTGTTTGAAGGGGCCATTCGGCGTTGAGTTTCCACGGTATGATCGGTGATGGGGCGCTTCGGAATCGAGTAACAATACAGGAATAAAAGCAGAGAACCTTTGTTGGCTAACTGGGTGTTAGTTCGTTGTGCGATGATGGGTGCTTTTGTAATCTGGAACTGTTATGCGGTAAGACAAAAAAACGTGTAATTACAGGACGGAGATCCAAAAGGGCTCGATTAGTGATAAATAAACGTCAACTCAATGTGTAATAATTTTGGCTTAGGTTTAATTCAAGTTGAAAAGCTCCACATTTAATAAATAAATACAAAATAATGTTAAATCATGACAGACGTTTGTGTCAGAATGGCTAGCGTTAGGCTTTGTCAAGATATTTGCGAAGTGGTGGGGGGGGGGGAGGAAGGGCTAGGACAACGGGAGTCGGGTAGGGTGAGAGCTACACACCAAGAAAAGTTTGCACTGTTCACACTGGCGAGGAAAACAGAGCCTGTTCTAAATTTTAATCAAGGCTGCGACATCGTTTGTAATTTTAAATCGTAAATAACCTTTACAGTTCAGTGTCATAATGTTTTCGTGCTACAAGAAAAATTAAATAAATAAAACGAACGTATTTTTTCTTGCTTAACCAAAACTAGCTTTTTGCGGTGCTGTTCTTATTTTAATCGAGGCTGTAAAGTCCTTTTGAACATCTGGAGCAAGCATGATGTTCTTTAATTCATAAGCAGGCGTGATATCCAGGCATGATATCCAAGAGCAGGCGTGATATCCGATATCACTCCTCCTTTTGCATCTCAGTCCTAATCCATTGTTGCAATATCGTCGTGTTCTATTGTTAAAGGAGGACTGAGATCGTGGTTACAATGGCGGCTGTAGTCAAACAGTTGCTTGGTGAGCTGTTGCGGAAAGGGATAGTGGACGAGCGGCAAATCCGCTCGGGTTTTGTATCGGAAGAGACGTATGCTGAGGTGTACCGTGAGGCCTGCAGGAAAGGAATTTCGGATGCCAATCTGCATAAGTATGGTGTTGTTGTTGGTGAAGTACCTGGTAGTAGCCCTAAAGTGGCTAGTGGTTTTAACAATGGTGTTTTGAACAACGGTGTCTTGAACAATGGTGTCGATGGAAATTTGTCTAACAATGAAAGCTTCATTGTTAGAGCAGAGGATCCGATGGTAACTGAGGTTGTGCTACGACAGACTGATCATGAGTATGTGCGTCACAGTGTAAATACTGAGAAATTGGCTGTCGAGACCAGTGACAATGGGATGCTGGGAGTCGTCAGAGGCGGAGTTTACAAGAGGACTAAAGTTGTGAATGATGTAGATTCTGAACTAGGTGTTGTGAATCGTACTGGAGCCTCTTCGTCCTCCTTTGCCGAAGTCGTTAAGAAGTCGGAGCAGTCTGCTGGATTCAGGAACAACGGGGGAAGTGAAACCAGCTTGGAAACGAATGCTAATGAAGAGAGCCATGACATCAGTGCGTTGCGGAGGCAATATCGTGGCAGTCTTTCAAATGTGGACATGGCCCTTTCTTTGGTTGTGATTGCAGACCCGACTGGCCGTCCTTATATAGTACATCATTTAAGAGACATGTTAGCTTCTGTTGTTGACATGAGAAAGGTGGTGGCAATGGTTCCGTTGAGGTCAAGCAATATTTTTCAAGTCGTCTTTGCAGATGCTGAGACAAAACGTAAAGTAATGTCGTCTGGCATGCTGCAGTTGGACGGGTTTTCAACTAGAATTTATGATTTACACACGCGCATTGTTCGTATGAAGATACATTGGCTACCGTATGGCATCACTGACCGCGACATTGGTGCAGCCCTTGCAAAGTTTGGGACTCTCATTGAGTATAAGCAAGAAGTATACGATGTGGACGGTGTAAGGCATTGCTTTACTGGTGTTCGGAGTGTTGCGCTAAAGCTTAACGAAAGTGTATCTGTGGAGGAGTTGCCTGACGAACTAAGTGTTAGAGGTGTTCCGGCACTTTTAGCAGTTGCTGGCAGACCACCAAAATGTCTGAAATGCAAGCAAAGAGGTCACGTGAGACGTGTGTGCGCTAGTGTTTTTTGCAGGGAGTGCCATGAGTTTAAGCACAAATCATCACTGTGTGTGCACCTTGCTGAGCGGCCGCCTGCTGTGCAACGTAGCCCGGTCACAACAGAAACCTGTGAACCGTGCGTGGTGCCCTGTGTGTCTGAAGTGCAGTGTGATGCTATGGTTGTTGATGTCGATACTAGCACTCACCTTTCTCAAGGCAGTAGTGCTGTGTTGCCAGGTTTTGCAGACCCTACCGTGCCTACTGTGTCTGCTCCGTCCTTCTTTGCAGATCCTAACCTAAACCTTTTGTCGAATGGTGCTACCTGTGAGAATCTCGGTATGGCACCGTCTGTGGCACCATCAGCAGCTCTTTCCTCATCTGTGCCTCCCGGCCTGCAGGATGCGGAAGGTTTTGTGCGTCCTGTGCGTCGTAAGAGGGTGTCATCAAGGAAGTCGGGTATTGCACTCTCCCCACCGTCCCCAAAGTTTCAGGCGGTTGAGGAAAACAGGTTTTTTCCCTTATCTGATCCTTCCCACACTGATGGAGGTCCAAGTGTTGATGTGAATTTTGGTGTTGATGGCGGTTTTGGCTCCGATTGTGAAGAAGCAGTGAGTGAGCCTGAAGGTTTTGTGTGCCAAGGTGATACGGTGTCAACTAAGGAGCCTGGGTGTGATGCTAGTGGCGTTCAAGATGTTGTATGCAGTAGTGCGTTTGGGCAGGAAGAAAAGTATTCGTAGTTTGTGCTTGGAATGTGAGAGGGGTTTCGAACAAGCTGGATGAAGTGGATAGCTTGTGTGTCTTCACAGATGTTCTTGGCCTTTTAGAAACAAAATTGGCGCCAGGTACATTGGTTTCAGTTGCAGGCTTCAGCTGTGTATCATATGATACTCTGTCTAGTGTTCGGGTGTTGGGTTAGATGGCATGTACCTTTTCAATTATTCCCAATTGTGACATGCCCAGGACTAGAGGCATGTGTAGTCTGTGTGTGGAGTGGCTCTCAATGGGTTACTATTGCATTTGTGCATATTGTGGGACGACTGGTTAAAGATGATTGGCTGAATTGGGTAAATCTTCTTCCTCGTCCTTTAATTTTAGGGGGGATTTCAACGCCCACCACAGATTTTGGGGGAGTCGACGTAACGACTCTAGAGGTCGGCTTATTGTGTCGTCATTGGATTTGCTTGGTCTTAAAGTCCTGCATGATGGCTCGCCAACCTTCTTTCGTAGGTGTGGTTACATTATGCAGGAGACTGTGTTAGATCCCTTTTTGTGCTCAACTTCCATCTCGCACTTGTTTTCTTTTGGAATTTCAGATGATCTGAGAGGGAGTGATCATCTCCCGATTGCTCTCTCTCAGATTGTTGGTTGTTCCTCTCGCAGGAGTGATGTGTGTGACGATCAGCGTCCTCTGGTTTCTAGGGGCGATTTTGCTCCGTGGGTGGCTAGGTGGATCGACAGTAGGAGTGCTGCCATGGGCGCGCATATCAAGCTTGGCGCTAGGTGTAAGCGACCTGCCTGGTGGACTGTCAATTGTACGGTTGCTGTGCGCGATAGACGGCGTGCGTGGCAGAGGTATTGCAGAGTTCCGTCAGATGAGATGTGGTTTGTGTTCTTTGGTATTGCAGCAGAGTCGCGATTTATTCTTCGCAATGCGAAGTCCCAATATGGTCGTAGGCTTTGTGTAGGAATTCCCGTGGGTAGTTCGGTGGCAAGTGTTTGGAGACTTGTGAGACCGTCGGACTCCAGACCTTTGATCTCTTGGGTAATTGGGGATACTGGAGTAGTACTTCGGGGCATAAAAATGGCGGAAGCCTTTAATGAAAACTTCTCGCTTGTTTATGCTTCGCCCAAAGGACCTACTCCACCATGGAGTGAGGAGGCTTGGTCTCAATCCTCCCCTCTTGATTGTCCACTTACTCGCTTGGAGTTGTCAGCGGCGCTTGCCTCCTGCCGTTCTGATAGTGCAGTTGGGATAAATCATATCTCGTACAGGCAGTTGAAGTCTCTTAATGAGACAGCTCAAGACGAATTTTTGTTGTACTCACAAGAGAGGTTTGATGGCATCCCCCTACCAGAAACCTGGCTTTTCTCAATTCTTACTCCTGTCCTTGGCAGAGGGAAACCGCGATCGACAGTGGTGAGTTACCGCCCAATCGCCCTCTTGTCGTGCGCACGGAAGGTATATGAGAGAATATTGGTTAGGCGGTTAGAATGGTTCCTGGAGAGTTCTGGCTGTCTGTTTGCGGCTTAGTTTGGGTTCAGGAAGCACAGGGGTGCACAGGACGCGATTCTGTTTTTGGAGTCAGGGGTTCTTGAGGCCTGGGCTAAAAATCAGTATGCAGTGGCTGTGTTTCTTGATATTAAAGCTGCATACGACACAGTTGATATTGCGTGGGTCTGTCACTCGTTGCGAGTTATGGGTGTTAGTGAGAATTTGGTTATGGCCCTTTTTGGCCTTTTGGGTCAGAGGCAGTATGCAACTGGGGTGGGAGGCTTCTGGTCAGGGGTCAAAGTTACAGACGGGGGTCTCCCACAGGGGAGCTGTCTCAGCCCTATTTTATTTGCTGTGACAATCAATGCTGTCCAGGCAGAGCTCAGTCTGCACTGCAATGTGATGGCGTACGCAGATGACATTGCAGTGTGGGTTGCTGGAGAGGATTTACCCCTCCTTGTTGTTGCTCTGCAGGAGCATGTTGGAATGGATGAGCGGCTGTTGGCCGAGTGCGGCCTTAGGCTGTCCTTGCCGAAGACCGAGCTCATGGTCTTTACCAGGGGTCCTTTGGTTCCTGCATCCATAACGATTGGCAATGTTGTCATCCGTTCTGCAGATGTTGTCAGGTACCTGGGTGTGCGTCTGAATCCACAGCTGACCTGGTCGGAAGAAGTGTCGGCTATTAGAGACTCTGTAACCCCGAGGTTACGTGTTCTTAAGAGCATAACGTCTAATAAGCTCCTTGCGAAGCGGTCGGTGCTAACCACCATTTTTAGGACGTTTGTGCGTCCTTGTGTTGATTTTCATCTGCCGTTCATTGCAGGTAATCGTACTGCTTTACGCAGTGTACAGGTAGCGTTGAACGAATGCCACAGGGTTGTGACTGGTTGTCTACCATCGACCCCGATTCCAGCTCTTTTGATAGAGGCTGGTGAGATACCAGTTTGGATAAGGGCGAAGCGGCTTTTGGCTGCCATTTGTTTGCGGGCTATTGCTAGGGGTTTCCCGGACCCCATTGCTGTTGTCATCGTAGATTACACCTCGCTCGGTGCTTGGACTCGGAAGTCGCTGGGGTCTCTGGGTCTAGGTGCGTCCCTAGTGTCTAACCAGCTACTGGGTATGTTTAAGGCCCCATGTTATGTATTGCCTGTTGGCCCTTGGGTTTGGTGTAGCCATCTTGCTGAACTGTTGCTAGGTGGGGACAATGCTCCCTAGTCACAGGATGGTGTCAAGGTTTATTGTGATGCATCTTTTGATCAGTCACGGTGGGAGGGAGGTGTCGGTATTTCCATCCCCGAATTACACTTAGAGTATAGCTATTTCCTTCCATACCTTCCGTCTGTTCTCATTGGAGAACTCGTTGCAATCTCAATTGCTATAGATATTGGCATGGATCTACAGCTAAAAAGTTTCCATGTGGTGTCAGACTCGGCATCAGGGATTCTGTTCCTTAAGAGAGCTTTTTGTTCTCTCGTCTTTGACCATCCATTGGTTGTGGAGATTGGGAGGAAACTCTTTGCTGCTACACAAGCTGGTTCTTTTGTCTCGGTTCAGTGGGTCCGTGGCCACAGCAATGTCTTCGGCAAAGAAGTAGCAGATGGTCTTGCTAGGCGTGGGAGGATTGAGAAGCGTGCTGTTGTGGCGTTTCACTTGGCGCCGAGAGATCTTCAGCCAGTTTTGTCATATTTTGCTACCGAAGAGTGGCAGATGGAGTGGGCAGCCGCCCGGACTGGTAGGCAGCTTTTTGTCATTCACCCTACGGTCTCCTCACCGGTGTTTTTGGCGAGACTACCCTGGCGAGATGCCTGCCTTTTGTCACGTCTGCGGACGGGTCACACGTTGCTGCGTGATCATGCCCAGCGTCTGGGATGGTGCGCTTCTCCTGTGTGTGGCTGCGGGTTGGACGTGGAAACAGTACATCACTTTTCGTTTGACTGTCGGCTTTGGGCGTCGTTCCGTTGCCTCCCCTTACTCGATGTTAACAGAGATGTCAGTCGGGCGTTGGGTGTTCCCCCACATGTCGCAGACGTACACGTTTTGCGTAATGTTCTATCCTTCTGTCGTGCAACACGCAGATTTGTGTGTTGATGTACATCCTTGTTTATTTATGCAGGTATTTTAGTTTGTGGTGCACCGGATGTTAGAGTTAAGTTAGCAGTAAGTAGAGTGAGTCCATTACGTTGGGGTCTGTAGTACTCAAGTAATAAAGTAATAATAATCGTGAAATTGAGTGATAACTTTCCTTACTGTTTCAACGTTGCAGATTTGCTGCTTATCCGGTTTAGGGATGCTTACGTCACCAGCGAAGAGCACAGTCGCAATGCGTGGGCAAGTTTCCCATCTTGTAAAATGCTTTTTTTTAAATTTCAAATCGTAATAGTGTGGAAAAGTTGGTCTTCAACCACGTAATCACTATCCCAAAAGGACAAAATCTAAAAAAAAATTTTCAGGTACCCACCTGGGCCTTAAGTTTAACATTATAAGTCCATTGGAAAAATGGCAAATTCCGCAAAAATGATTTTTGAATTGTTTAAAAAAGAACTTTTTACATTATCTCATTTTGTTTTCTCAGAGACCACTAAATAAAGCCCAAATCAGAACATAATTTTGTTTTCATTCATAAAACAATGCGAATTATCGGCCACGTTAATCAGGAAAAACAGTTTTTTTTTGCCGTTTTACGCCGTAAATTAAAACGCAGTTTAGGGACAAAATATTTAAAAAAATTTATTTCTAGCTTCTTTTAATGGTCTCTGAGAGTACCAAATGAAATAGGCCTAATGTAAAAAGGTGCATTTTAAACTAGTCAGAAATTAATTTTTGCGGAATAAGTGATTTTCCAATGGACTTATAATGTTAAACTTTAGGCCCAGGTGGGCACCTCTAAACATTTTTTTTAGATTTTTTTCTTTTTGGGATAGTGATTGGAAGGTCGAAGACCAACTTTTCCACACTATTATTATTTGAAATTAAAAAAAAAAGGATTTTGTCAACCTATACATGCTACATACGATAAACAAATCACTCGCTTTTAAAATTTGAATTAAGTATGTCAAGTACCTGTGGCATGCGATATTCCCCTCCCGGCTGAACACCAGAATTTAACATATCAGAACACCGAAATTTAATTTGTGCATCAATTCCTCCCCCCCCCCCCCCCACCAGGAAAAAAAATTACAAGTTAGCGCCTCGTCCCAAACGTCTTAAACCAACATTCTTTTTAGCAAAGAATATTGTAATGGATTCTATTCAGCAGCAGGAAGATTTCATTTATCTTTTCCAGTAAATTTTGTCCTATTATTTGTAGCATCGTTTACATTGATTAAATAAAAGAAATACACTCTGATGACAGTTGAACGGGTATGGCAGTCAATGAGACAACGCATGAAAGCATGTATTGAGGCTGGGGGAGGAGACATTTTGAACGCTTCATTTAAATGTAGCTCTGTAACTCTGTGAGACAACGTCAGCCTTGTTGTTTAGTTCGCATAAAGTTTGTCCCTGGGGCCGGGGAGGGGGGGGGGGGGGTTAGCAGAGACCGTTATTGGGTCCTGGTTGACAGGATGTAACGGAAGTCTTCAGTGGTTCCACTTTTGGCCTGTGAAGGTCATCCGGTTCCTGTGGATTACGTATAACAAAGTTTTGTTCGTTCAAATTATTGAACTACCCAGTGTTTTCTGTCAGTCCATTTTCCATTTTTCCCATTTCTCTTGAAACCTTTGGTCCCCCGGGGTTCACAAGAGGGCCGTTTTGTATACTTCTTTCTGGAGAATCCATTTCTGGTATTACAACTTGAAAAAGACGTTTAATGATAAACAGAAAGGGGTAGGGATAAGTTGTATCCATTTCTGCCCCTCCCTAGGTGTATTTAATCTGCTAATACAGTGGAATAATTATTACTATTAGTTCACATACCAAGGCATTTTGCTGTGGCTCAAACGGTTTCCGAGGTTCAGAAGGAATTTTAGGGGCTACCTTCAAGGGGCCACAGTGCCCTTCGGAAGCATTTCCGGACCCATGTTTAAAGTACTTTTTAACCTTCATTTGTATGGTGGTGCCACGATATATCTGAACAAAATTGCCTAGTAACCTGCACTATGGAACCACAGCCATTTTATTCTTTGTTTTATCTGTTATGGAAAAGGAATTGGACCGGGTAGTATCAATAATTCACAGTCATACAATTGATTAATTTTCGCAACACTATGCGAAGCGTGGATCTGCGAACGCAACATTCGCGAGTTAGTGTGTTTGACCAAGAAGGAGCGTTTTGCTACGTACCGCGTGAGCAGAAGCGACCGCGAGCTGCCAGTCCGGTCAGGGCTTTATTCATTTTGTCTTTTTGCATAGATATATGTCACGGTGTGGAAGGGGTTAATAGGAAAAGGCTTTATTCATTTTGCCCTCTTGCATAGATGTTTGTCACGGCGTGGAAGGGGTTAACTGGACAGGGCTTTATTCATTTTGTCTTCTTGTGAGATGCATGTCAAGGTGTGGAAGAGGATAATAGGAAATACGTAAACAGTGAAATTTTTGGAACATTGCAAGACCAACTATTGCAAATGCATTTGCCGAGATTGTTGTTTTATACTTAAAAAAAAGGAAGTAAAAGGTGTAAAAAATGTTAAGTTAGCCACACTTTCAGCTAAAACACAAACTTATGTTTCGACACCTTTCTTTGGAGGTGCCTTCATCAGAGTGCCTAGGTAAACGTTTAAGAACAACTCACATTGGCATGGTCGGTCAATAAGCTTTAACGTTCGCCTACATTGGTGCAGTCAGTAGTGGAGATGATCAGAGCCCACCAGTTTGGTCATATTGGAAGGTGTCAAAATATAAGTTTACGTTTTAGCTGCAATTGCGTCTGGCTTCACATTTTTTACATCTATTTTATCGCACTCCACGTTCCTACCTAAAAAAAAGGAAATTAGAAGTTGCAAGGCTATTGCAATGCTTGAAACTTAACGAGTACAACTGCATTTGGATAGGCACATTTGGATAAGCAAACCTTGACCACTGGGCAAGCCACAAATTCTTGCCCAGTGGTCAAGGTTTGCTTGCAGTAATAATTGTGATCTGTAATCAGGTTACCAGCTAGTTTGCAGTGACCGGCTATTACAATGGTAAAGTTGCAAACTGCGAAAAGGACAAAAGTTAACAGAAGTGCCAAGTCTAACACCTCATAACATTCGAAAGAACATAGAGTAACCACATATTCATAACAGAAATACACAAAATCAGATATGTTCACACATGCCCAGTCAGCAGACATGCCCAGTCTAGTGGCTCATGCAATACTGGTAAAGTAACATAGGCAGGAACAGATATGATTTGTGCAAGAGCCTATATTTGCAGCAGAAGTGTGCTATAGCAGATAAGTTCAAGCATGCATAATTAGAAGGTATGCCTACTCTAGTGTCCCATAACATTGTCGTAGTGACATAAAGGCGAAAACAGATATGATTATTGCAACGGCACATGTTAATAGCCGATATATGCAAAATAAGATAAGTTCACATTTAAAGCACTTCTATATTGACTGATTAAATAAACAGGAAGTTAAGTCAGAAAGTTACTTACAGTTGCTTAGTTTCAACAAGTTATTTTGAATTTATACTTAACCCACAGGTTCACGCCTGACGAGGGGTGAGCTGAACCTTGCATTTATTTAAGGTATACTAGCACTAAAGATTTTTCAAACGGGACTTATCAGCCGCTGCTGGAGGAACTTAAAGACGATCTCAAAATTGCAAACAATGTATTATGTATTTACTTAATCAGTAGCCCTAAAATTGCAGTAAATCACGCCAAGAGTACAGGAAACACAACAGTCCAACAGGTGACATCGCACACTACACATATCGAAGATACGGTAAGCAAATATTGTGGACTAATATTTAATTGAGATGACATGACTGACTCGAAGCAATGAACTCCGATTTCAGACACCCTTGTCGTCTGAACCTCTAAAGTCAGAATAAAGACTTGACGAACCCACTAAGAAACTTACATAGTAATATCCAGAAAATTAATTTTTGAATATCAAAGCTGCTTTTTGTGCAATGTACGAGGCATTATCCTGTACTGCAATGATCATTAACTACGTTTACTTCGCCGCAAGAGAGAACTTTTTACGATGGGCTTTGAAATGCGCACCAAAATACGGCGCCTGTTTACAAGACGCAACACTGCAATTAGGGCCATTCCACTAAGGAAAGCGATTCATACTAGTAAACTCAGAAAACCTTTCCTTCCTGCCCTCCCATTTGCGAACAGTGAGCAAGTCCCACATAGTTCTACACCCTGCATGTAGTAAACTAGGTCAGCTTAAACTCAATAACTAAACGTATGTAAGTTATGACTCTTTCGAGAGTCATGTACACTTATTTTTAGTTTATTAACCTAAATTTCGAATGGCACCACCAAAACTTACGTGTGCGCCGTAACTGTGTCTGTCATCTTTGTCAGGCGGCCTCCAATGTCTCATTGAGATTGGTAGTGTTTACATGAATAAAGACGATGCGGTTCCGACTCCCGGTCCACCTCCGTGGAGCACTTTGGTTTCTACATTGCCAGATGTACAAAGCGCCACGAACGGGTGTTTCACAGAGCTACAGAGGCGACACGGAAGGCGATGCACATCCCGCTGAAGCGTTTCAAAGTGGTCATGTAAACATATTAATTGTTTATTGTTTTGTACAATACTGCAACCAGCTAAATTCTAATGGTTCTTAAGAATTACAACGTACTATTTATTTTAACATTTTTTCGTTTTATTTTATTCCAATTCTCTTACACGTCATGTAATTAAGAGGCATTATTTTTGGCTTCGTGTTTGTAAATGAAAACTAATAAAACTCAATCATACAATAGTTAAAAACTACCATACTCCAAAAAAAATCTGTATGGTACCAAAAAAAGTTCATTCATTCCCTGGCTCTTTACTTTCTTTCCTTTCCTTTGTCTTCTTCTGCTATTTTACTGTTTTCCTCTCCCAACTTCGATGACCTTTCACTTTGCTTGCTTTCGGCAAAAAAATCATTGGCATCCGAATACTTCTTCTTAAGATATCTGTAGAAGTCTCCAACTATTTTGTTGATGCCTTTTTCGATATCTTTCTTTTTCTTCTTTTTTGATTCCTTTTTATCGTCTTTTGTTAGACGGGAATCATCTGCCGATCTGGGTTCAGCTGCCTTTTCATCTTTTACATCTTTTCCATCTTTTTTATCTTCCTTGTGTTCATGTTTTTCTTTTAAGTCTTCACTGCCATTGTCTTTCTTCGCATCCGCTTCCTCTGATTTCCCAAGATGGACTACCACGACAATGAGGAGTGCAGTCAGCAAATACTCTCTCATGGTGTGTGTGTCACACCTCTACCCTATTTGAATAAAAAAATATCTGTTTATATAATACGCTTAGGTTGGGCAAGCAAATTCATCATTATGCACTATAATGAAAGAGGGCGAGCGACCGACAATGTCAAACAAAAGGATGTGGCCTGTAACAATCAGTAACAATCGAAATATTGCTTTTGCTACCTCTTAGAGCAAACTTGAAGCGTTTCAAAGTTGGTTCAGTAACAATCACTGAATGCACGAACGTTGTTGGGTTTATTGCACTTGGTATCAGAACGGAGAAACGGGCAATTGAGCGTCCTCCATTGAAAAAAGACATTTATTTCCATAACAAAACAAATCAGCATTGGTTAAAATGGAGGGGAAGCAGGCATGGGGATATTCAGACCACTCAATAGGGGAATCCGGGTTGGGACGGGGGAGGCAGTGCGGGACGGGAAAGGGGTTATATGGGAGGGGGCACATGGGGGAAAATCAGACCATACAACTGGGTAGGCCACTGGGAAGTAGGCTGCAGGGGACAGTCGGTACCCTTGTCATTCCATACTGCCCACTACAGTATTTCGCTCAGGTATGTGGGAACCGGCTAGACCGGCGTATGTTACGCCGGGGGTACAGCTAGTCTATCATACATACGTGTAAATATAAAGTGTATAATTTGCTTATCATAAATGTTAAGGAAGAAACATGAATCGATCATATTGGGCAATGAAGACAGAATCATGTAGGTGGATTTATTGTTTGCTGAAGTAGTTAACAATACACATTCTATAGCGTGTACAGATTAAACCATTCTGGTTTTGTGGAAAAGGTGTTGTTTTTATGTAAGGAAACCGAACCCAAACCTGATTCTTTGCTCCACTGTAGACCAAGAGAGGGACAATTTAGTGGAGAAATCCATGTGGGAAACCCAGGATCTTTGACAAAAATGTTCAAGGGTTCAAAGGGTATGAACGAGCATTAACCACTGCCGGTGATCTGCCCGACGAAGCCCTGAGGCCCTGTATCTGCCCCAGCACCCAGATTCCCAGGTGATCAACACCCAAGAAAGGAATAACTACAACGACAAAGCGCAAACGTAACAATGGTGTGGTTCCTATGTAAAGACTAGCTGCCAATAACAATACCTACAGTAAAGAATAAACCCAGCTATTGTTGGTGAATCGTAACGATATTTCGTAATTGTTGTGGCAATAAAAAAGCCTAGATCTCAGCCTTTTCTCAGAATGCTGCTTTGGTTCCATGAATGGGTCTCTATGGTAAAGCTCTGATTCCGTGCGAACCGTGATGTCTGTGTGACACCGATGCGAAACTCAGGGCTATAGTAGGTAGGTATCTCCCAGAATAAATTCAGTTCATTTCTGGAACCAAAGTGGAAGTGCGTTGCTACCATGCCAACAATGTTTGCACATTCTCTTTGCTCTGTTGGCACACAACAGAGTGGTTAATTGAGGGTGAGATCGCATTCTGACTTCCAGGATCGTTGTAACACTATTACATAGCGACTCTATAGAGCGTAGTATTATTAACACTGGCGATAGCCAAAAGGCCGATGAAACGTAAGTGCTTAAATGTGGCTTACTGAACTACGTTATTTCTAGTGTACGATTTTCGCTGTTGGCGAATTTCAAACTTTCCTTAATATTATTTCCAGCGATTTATGTCCATTTATTAATGACTTAAAACTCAGAGAGAATGGGTGTACACGCTTACGCTTGCAGCAAGTTGTCTTGCTTGGAATCGCTGCCATGTTACCAAACCGAAAAAAAAATGTCCACCTAAAGCAAACTAGGAAACCCACACCCCCCACTATCATTGGATCATCACATGGGTCTTTATAGGACGATCTCGGACAGCTGTTCCTCAAAAACCGGGTAGTAAGGGTCTAATGCTTAGCAGCGTCTTACTGGCCAAATTTGACACCTAGACCCTTACAGTCAAAACTTGTCCGTGCTCCTTACAGGTTTTGACTTTTAGACCCTTACTTTTAACGTTTAACGATACGTTTTTGTTTATTAATTGTATATAACTCTATGCTGGAGCGTTAATGGGTTAGCTGCAAGGGGCACTGCAGAGAGAAACAGAAGGTCGTCATACTGAAGCCGATGCTGTGAAGAGTGATTTCTCAGACCTAAAACGCGCTATTTTTTGTTGTTGGAGAAAACAACGGTATTTTAAACCTATTATAAAAAAATCCGCTCTTCCGTTGTTTTTCCCTCAATTTTTATGTAGTTCACCTTGTAGTTATGCCCTCCAAAACCCATACTGGTGCCAATTCGGCGGCAAATGTCACTGCTCTATAGTGGTAGCACTAACTTGGAGGGATGCGTCCCAAAACATCACCACGAAAGCGAAGTGAGGACACCGTGCTAATAGCTTTCGCACACTTTCACGTTTTCAAAGAAACTTCATTCAGAAAAATTACTAAATAAATATTGAAGAATTTACAGAATTTTAAACAAGGTACAACACCGAGTTTATGGCTTGTCTAGTTAAGTTTACGGGCCAGTTGTCGCAATGGTAATGGTTATGGACAACCAAAATTATATCACATGTTGTGATTACAAAATAAATTTAATTTCTCTCTTTTGTTGTTACGTGTGCTCCTTGCAAAGCTCGGAAATATTAGAAACAAAATTAATTTGTGGGGGGGGGGGGGGGTTAAATGGAAGTTAAAACTTTGCAGACCAACCACGCAATCTAGTAGCATGTAATTCTAACTTTATGATTGCTTCTGTAGTCTAGTTGATATCGAATAAATAACGATGGTTGTGCTTCGTAAAGAAATTGTAAAAGAGAAATAATTTATACTCTAACTAGTTGTAAAGCCCGTCATGAAGACGGGCAACTCTAGGAGTACAACTGCCTCATAACAGTGAAATGTGTAATTTAAATAATTCCGGTTCTTGAAGATGGGTAATTGCGGTAAGGTTGCGTCGCTCACTCAATCCATGTAACTTGCGATTCATTTCACTATTCTTCATTCATTTCCGTTACCCAGGAGCAGACGGTGTCTTTCACGTCATGTGGCCTGGTTTGTTTTTTTCGGACTGAATCCGACTGCGCATTTTTTGGTGTATTTGTACGCCCTGTAACCCGGGAAACAGGCTTTGGGCCAATTTTAGGCGGGGCGGAGAGAAATTTATTTTAAATTTGTAATTACTCTCATTTTAATGTCTTTGCAATATTTGGTAATGGTCCTTAAAAATATGGAGGCAATATTCACTCGGCTAAATTTGAGCTGAAGCTATTTTGCTAGCTTTTTTTTTTTACACTTTAGATTTTTTTTTTTTTATTTTAGATAGGCTACATTTCATATTAATTTTAAGATGCTTTCGTTTGCTCCCACATTTAGTTTCTGTTTCGTTATTTGAGGCCTCTTTACGCCACCACCACCTTAGTAAAATGCCACATTAGCCGCCGTGGTTAAGCTGGCAAAGAACGTACCACCATCAATAATGCTTACATGAGTATGGTATCTAGATTTATAATATTAAAAATAAAGCATTTAACTGCAAGCTAAGCAATCATCAGTAATGATTGTGCTTCACAATAATCAAAAGATCGAAATATCCGCGGCTTCCTACGCTGCCTCCTACAACACTGTTGAAGCGCACACCTCTGGCACGTACTACAACTTCGAGCGCTATTTTTTTTAAATTGGAATTATCAGAATTGTAGGTCAAACAGTGTTAGCTTGGGGGTGAAAACAGCATTTAAATAATTTAAAGCTTTCAGATCTTTTAGGGTTAATTGTTATCTCCCGTTTTAGTTTCATAAGCGACAACAGTATATAAATTAGGCCTCATGCGTTTGAGGTTAGGTCTACTCATTCTTGCAACACGGTATTGAGAGTAGAGTTTCCATAGCAATCCAGGAATCTTGAAATTGTTATACAAAGCCAAATTATTGTTCCGGGTTGCGATATAAACACGTCGTCTGGTACATAATTTTGTTTTGTACGAGCGGTTTCCTCCTGAAGCAGCGATATAAGGTTTCACATTTGGGATTCCCGTTGATAGTGTCAATGCCACTTTGGATGTCATGTTGGCTGAATTCTTCCAAGCATTCTTTTTCACATGAAACGAACGTGAGTCGTTAACGAATCCTATTTC